>PVJI01011982.1:0-53232 GCA_004026765.1 Micronycteris hirsuta | reverse complement strand
AAACGAAGCAGGAAGTGGGGAGAGAAAGGGGTGCAGGAACCAGTAAGTAGCCAGGGAAGGCCACATTGCTGGGTGATGTTTGAGAAAATAATGGAAGGAGGTGAGGAAATCAGATAGGAAGATAATTAACAGGTGAACATTCCTGGAAGGAGGGAACAGCACATACAAAAGCCCTAATTTGGGGTGTCTGGTCATGCCCCGCAACCCAGGCATGTGCCCCGACTGGGAATCGAACCGGGACTCTCTGGTTCCCAGCCCGCGCTCAATCCACTGAGCTACACCAGCCAGGCAGATAAGACAAATATTTTAATTAGTCCAAGGTATAGATGTCGTGAGCAAGGGAGAATCCCTGAAAGGAGTCACTCATGCACGTTGGTGTCTGTCCACAATGCCAATAAGTTAGGGGACACCTCCCCAATAAGCCAACAGAGTCATGTGCAGATTACGCGCAGAGGGGAGCTTACACGATAGAAGCGAGCCTAAGTAGCCTGGGTCACTGGCAGCGTCCGCAAATGGAGGAGAGGGTGTCGATTTGAAGTCAGGAGGGGAGCGGAAGTCCAGCTTGAGCACTGGGTGGTCAGAGCTCTGAGTTCTTACAGCCTACCAGGGGTGAGGGGCCCACTCAGATCACTGTCCAGGGGGAGTCTTTTTCCAAGTGTACACGTTTGTGGTTTCAGGTGTTCCCTTTATACCCCATTACCTGAGTCTTGACATAGCATTTGACATAATTGTCATGGCTGACAGTGACTCTATATTGGATTGTCAACAGTGTCCAAAAAGTCAGCTCTGCTCTTACTCTATACATAGACCAAGGAGCAGTGCAAATATAGACTAAGCAGAGAGTGTTTGCTTTCAAAAGTACACACTTATTGTCTAATAATACATCAGTATTAACACTCAATTATGTTTCCTTCATTGTCATAACCATTTCCAATTATCAGTAATTTAAGTAACTGAGAGAAATACTGTAATTATGTAGGCCTCATTCTGTGAATATTTAAAAAACAATTTTCTTCCCCAGAGTTGTAAAATTTTATATTAACTTTATTTATTGTTTTAATTTTACTTTTCTGTTTTAATTTTAGATTCAGAGATATTAAATTATAACTTGGAACCATATTGCTAAATATTTAAGACATATATTAAAAATCTTTAGCCTAGACCAAATTGGGTTTTCCATTTTATAGCCCCTGTGTTAATATTTAGACAACTCGTGTCTTTCCTTTATGTATTTTTGGTATCACCCTTTTTTGTATCAATGTGTGGACAAAAAGGGGTCACATACTAACCTGATGAGCTCAGGGGAGGCCTATGTGGCAGCCTCACAAACTCAGAGACCTACAGTAACCACACAGGATGGTCTGAAATGAAAACTTACTAACTAAAAGCAGTTCATGGCAGGTAGGCATGTCCTAAACTAGGATCTTCCCTGACAAAGGTCATTCTTTACCTTAATTGAGCCTGTCTATTGTCTTTTTGCGTCTTTGACATTACCTTTGCAATGCCAAAGTAATTTCCTTTCTCCAGACCCCTCAACTGCACCAAAACACCCATGTAGAAACCACAAATCCCCTCATTGTTATTATTATGTTAACCGTTAACTGTTAACTATCCTGTACCCAGCTATGTAAAAGAAGTACGAAATCTGTCCGGAAAAAGTCCAGCCATTGTTAATATAATGAGAACAGTTTGCACAACATCGAAGTAACCTGGCAGCCAAGGAGAATGGACTGGAATGCACTTATATGAACAATGATGACTTCACTGTATTAGTCAGTGGGGGCAGTAGATGGCACTGAGTGAGCATGTGTACTGTGTGGCCGTCACATTCAAAATGACTGAGCAAGAAGAGTAAAAAACTGCATCAAATTTTCTCTTAAGCTTGAACATTACCCTGAGGAAACTATTTAGATGATTCAGGAGGCCACAGCTATGGGCAACTGGTGATTGGCAGCTTCATCATGAGAGTGCACCTGCTCACGCATCACCTCTTGTGCAGAGTTTTTGGCAAAACATCAAATCACCCAGGTGACTCAGCCCCCTACAGCCCAGATTTGGCACCCTGTGTCTTCTGGCTTTTCCCAAAACTAAAATCACCATTGAAAGGGGAGAGATTTCAGACTGTTGATGAGATTCAGGAAAATATGATGGGGTGGCTGATGGCGACTGGGATCCCAAGGTGCCTACTTTGAAGTGGACTGAGGTGTCATTGTCCTATGTACAATGTTTCTTGTATCTTCTTCAATAAATGTCTTTTTCATAGTGGGTGGCTGGATACCTTCTGGACAGAACTCCTATGTGTCTACCATTTTATTTTTTATCCAATCCTAGAGGTTCCCCTCATTCACTTTGTCCCGCCTCCCTAATCTATCACCAGTGGATTTCAGGTAACTCACTCACCATTCTCTCCCTTGACTGTAATGTATAAAATAAGCTGCAGAATTGCCATTCTCTGGAGCATTTCCTCAATCCATTGAGGTTTTGCTTCCCAGCAATTATCGTCAGTTTGGCCCAAATAAACTCACTAAATTCTCTACAGGTTTGAATGTTTCTTACAGTGACAAGTATTACATTTGCTTTTCATGGCTGGTAATCAAAATATATACAAAGTTCAATTTTGTTATAATAAGTGTTAAAATTTGTGAATATTTTGAGAACTTGGTAAAAGCTGAGTTATTCGCAGTATAGCATTCCCAAGCAAATTTAACACTTGTCAATGTAAGACACATTCAAATCTGTAGAGAATTTTTCTGAGTTTATTTGAGCCAAACTGACGATAATCGCTGGGAAGCAAAATCTCAACAGATTTAGAACGCTAGAGAATGGCAGTTTTATGCATCAGAATCAAAGGAGGAGACCCATGGGGATTACATGAAGTCCATTGGAGCTAGATCAGGGAGGTGGGAGAAAGAAAAGCAGAGGAAACCTCTGGATGTGGATCAAACTAAAAGGAATGAGTAGACACAAAGTTCTTTCACGTGGGTGGGCATAGGACAGTTAACAACATGATGACAAGGAGGGGTTCTGTGGTCTCTGGCTGGGGCGACAGACCTGCCCTGAGGCGTTTAGCGGTCCTAGATATGTTACCCTAGATTCAAAAAGGCAGTGAGACAGGTTCGGCTAAGGTAAAGATTGATCTTTGTCCAGAAAAATGCCTTCCCACGACGCGACTATGGGCCACCGACTGATTTCAGTTTAGAAAGCTTTCATTTCAGACCCTCCTGTGTGGCCCCTTTTTTCAGTCTCTTGGTGTAGGAGGCCCCGCGCAGAACTCCCGAGATGATCAGGTTTGGCACATGGCCCCTTTTCCCCACCCCCGGGACAGGAGGGGAGGCCCGGGATGGTTTCAGCGCGGTAATTGTTCTCGCTTTTACCGCGAACCACGGCACGTACGCTAACGAGCAGGCAGTGGCTGAGCTGCCGGGGCTTTGGAACAGCCCTCGCGCGGGACACTCGCTGCTCCAGCCAGCGAGGTGCACGGGATCTTTCTCTCTCCGCTAGGGAGTCTAGGCGAGGTGAGCTCACGTGTGTGGGTGACGTCACCCCAGTGGGTCGCGTGATCAATGCCCCGCCCCCCGCGGCCCCGCCCCATAAGCAGCGCGGAAATCTCGCGAGAACCGCCTTCCTCTCGGAACTTGCTGAGCTGACAGAGAGTCCCTGAGGAGCGGAGGTGTGGTCGAGGGGGCGGTGTTCTTGTTTTCATTCTCTGAAAGTGAGAGCCAAAACCGACGCCTTTGGGGGCTGCCCGAGTGAGCACCCCGATCTGGAAGAGGCGGAGAGGTGGAGACTAGGGGCAGTCCTGCGGAAGGGAGGCGCGACCTGGAGGGGTCGCCCTCATGGGGGGGACTGCAGCCGTGGAGGTCACGCGCCGCTCAGTCTTCTGTCCAGTCGGCTCGTCCCGGCCTCTCCCCGCGCGGGCGCCTTTGAGACCCGCGAGGGGATGGGCTGGGGTCGCCAGGGACGTACGGGGACCGCTGCGAGGCTGGAGGCGGTCGGTCCGTAGACGCCAGCCTCCTCAGCCCCGCCCTCGCTCCATGTCCCTCCCACCCCCGCCCCGCCTCCAGGCCCCGCCCTCAGGGCTGGAGTCCCGCCCCGGCCCGGAGCCTCCGCCCCGGCTCCCTCGCTTCTCAGCCCCGCCCGCCGGCCCTCGGATTGTTCGCAGCTGCTGGCTGCTCGCGGCTCGCCCGCGCCGGCTGTTTGCCATTTCCCGGCCCCTGTTCCTGAGCGCTCTGTCCCTGCGTCCGGGAGGGGGGCTGGAAGAGAGTGGCGTGGCGTCTGGAGGGGCAGCCGGGCCGAGATCAAGAGGAGGCGCCCTCTGTGGTCTCCGCCGCCCCGCGCGATCCCCGCGGCCGGCCACTCTCGGACGCTGACGGCGAGCGGGCCCGGGGACAGCCCGGCCCCAGGATGGCCTCCACCACCACCTGCACCCGGTTCACTGATGAGTACCAGCTCTTCGAGGAGCTCGGAAAGTAAGCGCTTCTCCGGGGAGGCGGGGGCAGGGGAGGGTGCTGTCCGGGGTGGGGGGGTCGGGCCAGGGGCCCTGCCCGCGTCCGCCTTCGCCCGCCCGCCTCAGAGCCGTCACCTCGAGAGCCCGTGTGGACGCAGCGCAGATCCTTCTGTGTAAGCGGAGATGCCTCCAGAGCCGCGGAGCGACCACTCGCGGACTGGTCGCGCTGTCCCCGCGGTGCCGTGTTCCTGACGCCCGGAATTCCACGTCCAGAGAGGGGTCGCCCAGACCAGCCCGACCCTGCCTGTGCCCCTGTCACCCTCGGCCCGGGTGACTCGTTCGCAGCGCTCGCGCGCATCCCCTTCGTCCTCGGAGGACTTACACGCGGCGGGAGAGCCCTTAGGACACCGGGGAGCTCCCTGGGTGGCCTAGCGGTGCGCGGACCTGCAGGAAGGACTGCTGGAAATATGCAGGGATTGAACAGAGACCCGCCAAGGCCCTGCCCGGGAACCCAGGGGCTGGAGGTGTGCAGGGATGGACAGGGACCTGCTGAAGTCCAGTGCTTGGGAACCCAGGGGCTGAAGGTGTTCAGGGAGGGACAGGGACCTACTGAGCGTCGGGCTGTGCACGGGGACCCCCGGGCGACCGGGATGCTGATTTACGATTTATGCAGCATCTGACCCAAACCCCTGTTTCCACTATTACTGCTGAAAGGGTGCGATGTATGGGGTGTTTTATGCAGCGGAATTAAAGGAAATGGAAATGTCTTTTAAATGGAATGAACATTCTATCCTTATATGTTTCTGCATTGTTTGCTGTTAAAACATGGAGAATATGTCGGAAGAGCAGCTTAATTCAAATCTCTCCCCTCCCCCAGCCCCAAACAGGGCACAGAGAAATCGCCGCCGTACCAGGATGTTAAACCACACAAATGTTCCCAATATTTATATTTTAATAAAAGCAATCGCCATGTTTACCACTTGGAGCCGCATTAATTTTTTTTCCTAGCAAAATAAATGGGCAGCAGATTTTCGTTGCTCTTCCTCAGCTCTGCTCTTTGCAGGATTTTTTCTCCAAGCATTTGGTGCTGTATGAGTGTGAATTGTAAAAGCTTCTCAGATTTCATGTGCAAACAAGAGCCTCATAATTGGCAGTCCCTTTCGTTTGTTGATTAATAATGTGTGCTCCCAGTTAAATAAAATATACTTTTATTTCTCAGTATTAAGGAAGGTCTGGGTTTCCAGGAAGAGTTGGTCATTTTCTGGATATTACTGTAGTGCACTGACAATTGAAAATTTACTCAATTTAATAAAAGTGCTCAAATTGTTATAATTTTTAATAGACTATCAGAACTGATTATATTGATGATCTGGTAATTTTTAATTTTCAGGGGGGCTTTTTCGGTGGTGAGAAGATGTATGAAAATCCCTACTGGTCAAGAATATGCTGCCAAAATCATCAATACCAAGAAGCTTTCTGCCAGGGGTAGGTGTTTTCAACTGTGTGAGATGTTGATTCTGTATTTCTCGTGCCCACTGTTGGTTCTCTTGTAAGTAAGTACATAAGATTGTTACAACTGAATGTACGGAGATTAGTTCCTTTTGAATGCCTCTTGGTCTGTACAGTTTCAAAATAAATGCACAAATATAATTTAACAAGTTATAAAAATTCTGTCGTATGAGCAATAAAATAAGTGACTATAATTTTAAAGCAAATAAATTTGTCACCAAGTGCCTTTTGCCTTTAGCTCTACTCTGAAATAACTTCCAAAAAAACGCTAGAATGGAAAGTGTAAGTCTCATAACTGTCATTCCCTTTTGCTTTTGAGAGGAAAAATAGGTCAGAGCTCGGGTGAATCATGTATTTCAGTTGTAGTTACACTTGAACTTAATGCATCTAGGTACATTTAACACTGATGGCTTTGGGAGGCAAGCTTGACTGCTATATTCTAGGAAGTTCAGCTGATGTTGATGTTTCGCGTGCAGTTCAGACCTTCACTTGGCCTACAGCGCGGAGATTGCTCACAGACCTGGAATGCATTTTGCACATGCTTCGTAGCCTCAGAGATAATTCATGCTCGTGAAATAGCTGTTGACATAAGCAAAAAACTTGGAGGGCCCTCACTGCACTCTTGTTACTTTGAACTCATGCAAAAATACTTCTGCTGAAATGTTAGGCATCCCAGTTATTGTGAGCATGTGTCTAAGGTATTTCCATGGGAACTTATGGTTTAATGAAAGAAAAAGGAAATTAAAATGAACAAAATGCCGTAGTGAAGCCCATCTTAGTGGCCTGGTTTATTTTGTTTTAAGTAATAAGAAATTCCCTGAAGATTTAATTTGCCTTGTGAACAGCGCTGCTGCACAGGCCCTGGTATCGTGGTGTTTGGTCTCTGCCACGATTTTTTTCTCTGTTGCAAATCCTACTTTGAAACGGACTTGAGGTTTAGGCCAGTGTTTCAGTGCACTCATGGGGGTGGGGGGTGATTCAGAGGAGCCTCTGTGCTCAGGAGGCGGTAGGGCGGGGCCGAAGCCCAGGTGTGGTCCCCTCCCGCGCCCGTACCCAAAGGGATGTTTTCCACTGGGAGCAGGAGCTGCTAAACCCGGAATGACTTTCTTGTTTAAAAACGGCGCACGCGAGGCCCAGCTCTTTCAGGGCTGGCTCGATCTCTTCCTGTGCTCCGGGCACGTCCACGCGAGGGAGGTCCCGCTTCCTCCAGAGCCGGCACCGCGCAGCTCCAGGCTCCTCTCCCAGCAGGAGTGCTGTGTCCGCGCAGTAGCTGAGTCTGGACCGGCACCGCCCCTCTCACCCCAGCTGCGGGCGGGGAAGGCCGGCCCGTGGGTCCTCGCCTGCGCCTCCGGCAGTGCGCCCCCGAGCGCCCTGCGCCCTCCTCACGGCCTGCCCCTTACCGTGGGTCCTGGGTGGGAGAGGTGGGAGGGGTGGGAGGGGGCCCGGCAGAGAGACCGGCCTGTGTGCCCGGCTGGCTGCTCTCAGGGCTCCCGCAGGCGCCTCACCTGCCGCCTGTGAACCCAGAGGGGGCGACGCTGGAACCCCTCCTCCGTCGAGCCATCAGTAGAGGCTGCTCAGGGAGTGGGGGTCGTGGTGGGCGGCTGCCGCTCCCGGGGGCTGTGGTCAGTGGCAGAGGCAGGGCCAGCCCCGTTCGCTGCGGGCGCTGCGCAGAAACCTCAGCTCTGCTCCTCAGTGTGTGGAACCGGACCAGCCACCTGTGAAATGGGACAGCACTTTTCCTTCACAGTGTTCGATTTACTTAGTGTCATCGAAACAATTACACCTAGTTACCGAGTATTTGTTCCTTACATTTGTTCAGTCTACGCCCAAATTAAGTGATTACTTTCATTTTGTAGTCTTGCTTTCCACTGCGCTGGGCACACGGGGTGGCCCGGGAGAGCAGCGGGTGGAGCGGGCCCCTCAGCGGTTCCGGAGGGAGCGGGGCCTCCTGGAGGACGAGCAGACGCGGGTCGCAGGGGGCTGGGAACGCGCGCGTTAGGAGCGGTTGCTTTGGGAGTGGACTCTGCTTTAAAGACCCTCCATGCTCAGGGCGTCAATGACCCTAAAACACTGCTTTTACAAAAAGAAATTTTTAAGTGATATATTTAAAGGGAAATGTAGAATGATATATAAAGTAGCATGCTTGTTTTTTTCTAAGGTACTGGTTTTTGTTCATTTGATTTGGCTGCATATGGCAGTTTTTGTGGAACATATACTTTTTTTGTGCAGATTTTTGTTTTATTTGAACCGCCACATGCCTTTTTAAATACAAGTTTTAAGTCTATTTGTTTTAAAGACCAGGCAGGTCCTTCAACTCAGATAATACTATTAAATGTAAGATTACAACTGAAAAAGAAAGGCCGTGATCAGTAATTGTTATCCAAGACCGTAAGGGAACTGCCAAAAATATGGCTGCATTCCTGCCGAGTCTGCACATCACCCACCCGGTGGCGTGGCCTCCGTGGGCCTCCAGCAGGCCGCGCGCTTCCTCTCAGCTGTCAGCCACACGCGCCATATTTGGGAGCCTCACAGTCTCCAAGCATTTCTTTCCTTTTGCGTTAACACATGTGTGCACAGTGCATTCCTTATGTAATACCAGTCAGATAAGTCCACTCACGTACACTTTGGCTTGTTTTAGAAATAAATAATGTAAAAATGCCTCATATTTTATATGAAATTTCTGTTTTCCAAGAATTTTGTGTTAGGAATAAAAAGCATGCTTGGTAATGCAGAGTAGTGATACTGGAATTTTTTCTCATGTTTTTACCATGAGAATTGGAAATCGTATTTTGATCCCAAACCTTTGGGTCTGTACTTAGTGCTAACTTAGCCTGCTGTCTTGGTAGTTTGTCTGTTCTGAGGTGATCCTAAGTGTAGGGTGTTGTCAGGCTCTGGAAAGTCCTGCAGGGCTGTGGCTGAGTTCAGAGCTGGTGTCTAACGGCTCCAATGGCACAGGTCTTCAGAAACGGGTCCTGGGACTGATGTCACCTATTAAAGCCTCCTTGTGGTGAATGATGTGTTACGGTTGTGGTGACGTGATATTCATCTCCCAGTAAATTTTTTGATCATTAGAAACCACTTCTAATTACATACAGCCTGACGTGCCAGAAGTCACTGTTTCGTGAAATGCAATGAATTACAATAAAAGCTTGAAATAACGTGTACTAAAATAAGTATATTTTACCTCTGTTCTGTTGCGAAAATTAGGAAAGGGTTTCCTTTTATATTTCTGTAAAACCAGATATAATGCAGCTAAATCATTTTGGTAGTCTTTGATTTTACTAGTTTTGTTAATTCCTAAGTAGATGACTTTATAAAACTACTTGACCATGAACACAAAATTAGGTCTCAGCTATGAAATCTGAAGATTGCATATATGTCCCTGAGTTTCTTTTTTATGTTACAATAGGGATGTCAATAACTAACTCTTGTTATCTTTCTCTTTTTTGGCATTTAGACAGTCCAGAAATTATTGTAATTTCTCAGCCTTTTGGTTACTTGTCTTGAAGTAGAAATAGATCTGAGATGATATAGATGAATGAACTTGTTCTGAATATACATTATTGATTTGGCAAGTTGGAACTCATTGGACAGACTGATGTTAATTTTTAAAAGTTTCTTGGCTCCAATAATGTTTTAAGAAAAATTAGTAAATCATTTTTATTTTTGTACATAGAACCTCTACAACTCTTTAATTATTGGGCCCAAAGTAGCATGTATCATCCTTCTCATTTTGTGTTCTTTAGTTATGTTTAATTGTATTTACATTCTTACATAGGTCTTGATATTAGACACTTATTTTCCTTTTTTGGTGAGAGAGAATATTATTATTCAAAACTAAGTAGGAAATAGAAATAAAAGTGTATATCCACACTTCCAGGAAATAATAAAAATCCTTCCTATTTTCCAGCATGATTAAACAAAGCAAAGGACGTGGTTGGCAGGCGCCTGGTTGTGATGTTGACAACTAGTGTCAGCTTCTACCTGACTGATTATGTAATGGAAATTGAACACCCTGAGAACTGTGATTGTTTTTATACAGTTAGATCTATACTTGTCATTTCCATTGACATACTGAATCAACTCAATGCAAAAATTAAAATTTAATAGTTAATTACTTTTTATGGGTTCTTTTAATGTTAATTGTGAAATTTTCTTTGGGCTAATGCTGAGGCATGCTGACTGTTAGGGTCTCTAGTGCTGGGTTGGTTTTTCTTTTTTTTTTTCTTTTAAACAATATATACATTCAGAGTTTATGCAACATGTAGACTACGATTCGTAGTGTAGAATACTAAGAACTCCCAGCCCATATTTCCTTTCCAAAATGTTTTTTTAATCTTTCTTGTCCTTTTTTTATTGTAATGTTTCTCCATTACTATTTATGCCCCTTTTATCTGCCCCCCCTCCCCCGCAATCACTACACTGTGGTCCATGTCCATGAGTTCTTGGTGTTTTTAACACCTGTCCTTTTCCATCTATTAGGGTATAGTGTGTACAGGTTTTTTTAAAAAATGAATTATTGGCAATTAATGATTGTTTATGTAAGAGATGCGTTAAATCTTTTAAGTTATAATAGTATCATTTAGTATCACTTTATGGTGATACATTAAATGGAGTCTAGCAATATTTTTAGTCTAAAACATAATACCTTTATGATAGTAACTTCTGTTTCATACTACTTTATAGATTATTAAGCACATTCATATATTTTTTGTGTTTTTATTTAATAAGTATTTAGGAAATATTTTTATTTAATAAAAATTTAGGAAATATTAAGTAAATACTTAGGAAAAATAAGGCTTACCTACACAAATAGATGCCATTGAAGACATAAATGGTGCTGAAGTCTGGCGTGAATAAAATGCTGTGGATTTTCAAAGGAGGGAAAGATTATTTCTGACTAGGGAGATGAAGGAAGACTTTTATATAATATGGATTTAAATAAAATTTTAAAACCACAATGGAGATGGTGTTCAAGTACCAGATGTAAATAAATGATTTGGAAAGATTGTTCAAAATAGTTTACACATCTGATTATAATGAAAATGTTATTTCATTTATATGCTAAATTTGCTGCAACTATCATTATAAAGTTATTTTTAGAATAAAAAAATTTAAATGAAGTAGAACAATGTTTTAGGTGACGACATTCCTGTGACTCCATTCAAGGTAGATACAACAGTACTTGTTGAGGTAAATTCGTAGACCTTTTATGGGCCAGAACCTGCCCCTCACTCTAGGGCGGGGAGGCTGGGAGGTCTGGAGGAGAGAGAGGACAGCGGGTATCACTCCACTTAAACACAGCAACGTCGTTACTAGTTCTTTTACTTAGATGATCCCTTTTCTGGAACTACATTCTCCTCTTAACTTCTTGGAACTTTATCACTCCCAAAATCAATAACGATAATAAAGAAATTGAAACAGTATCAGTCATTGTTTAAAGAGAAGCTTTAAGTATGTTCTTACAGACAGGTATGTTCTTACAGACACTTTGCCTCATCCACACTACAGCCTCCAGGCAGACCACGTTCTCTCCTCTTTAAACAGAGGAGCCTGAGGCTCACAGGCACAGCAAAGAACCCTTGGCCACCAGGGAGAATGGAACAGCTGGGGATTAGAAGTTAGTCGATGGACTTAGTGTGCGCCATTGGACATGCAGCCTCCGCTCACTGTCACTTACTTTTTGATCCATTCTCCAAAGGTGCTTACTTTTATACTTATATTTTAAAGAAGTTCATTTTTAAAAGCATTTTGGTGATACTTTGTAGAATTTTGGATATACAAATGATATCTGTCATTTGCTTACAGAGATTATTTGATTTTTCAGTAAAGGCAGTGAGAGACCAGCTGTTACAACTGCTGTGTCTGTCGATTCAGAAACTGGGTAAGAGGACTGAAAGTGTACTTGTTTTAATAATAGGTAGCTCTTAAAACAATGCATGTTGGAAAGCACTTACTTGTGTTCTTCCTCAAGGGAACTTTCCTGTGTGATATTTTGCAGGAAATAGGGAGTTTTGCAATTCTATAACTTTCAATGTGCATACACACATGTAGTTTTAGAAAATGTTATTCTTTTCATATTCCAAAAAGGCCATTTATATTTTTAAATGGCAACTTAAAGGCTATAATCATGGTCACAAAATGTTTTGTGAAAATTAGTTCAGCTGAACATTTTGGCCATTTTGTAGAAACTTTAGCCATGATAAATATTTGATTATTTTAATTAAGCATACTGTATATGCTTTTATATTAAAGATTGTACATAAATAATGATTAGGCACAGAGAGACTTGTATGATTTGAACATACCTCTGAAATATATTTTTGATATTTGTTACTAATTTGTATAAATACATTTAAAAATTATAAAATATGCAATCTGGGGAAATACAGAAAACTGAGAAGAAGCAAGACATGTTTATAGTTCAGCTTCCCCAGGCACTGTTAATGTTTTATCTTCTTTCCTTATTTTTAAATTTGTCAGAATACTGGACTAAAATATACAATTTTGTATACTGCTTAATATTGTAAAATTTCCTATGTTACTGAACATTCTTTGAATTCTTTATGAATTATACTTCAGTGAGTAAAATATCTGTTTAGTTTAGTATTGCTGTTTTTTAAAATAATTGTTCTTTGCTATCATAAATGACAATAGTAAAGTTTGTTTTCAGATTTCTGATTCTTAGGAAATATTCATAAAGGAGAGTTTATAGGTTAGAGGATTGAATTTTCAGAATTCTTGATAAATGTTGCCAGGTTTCATCCTGCAGGTTTTGTACATTTTCACCAGTGACATTTAAGTAACCTAATAAACTGAATTTGGGGAGAATGATTCTAAATTTCAATTTCAATCAAAAAACAAACAAAAAACCCCGGTGTACTCACCATGTTCCAGACCTGCTAGGCGCTGGATAAACAAAGGCACCAGGGTGAGGCGGAGCAGCTGCAGGACTGGGTGAGTTACCACAGGCTGGTGGGTCAGAGTGGGAGTGTCCCCATCCGAGTGGGAGTGTCCCCATCCCCGGGGAAGCAAAGAACTGGGCTGCTGAGGGGAAGGGGAGACTTCCTAGAGGAGTTGATGCCTGCAGTGGGTTTTGAAAATGAACCAGTTTTGAGTTAAAGATGGATAGAAAAGATACAAATTAATAGGATAGTATAAAAAAGCACTTGTGAGAAGCAAGGAAGTCAGAAAGTGCAGAATACATACATGCAGGGCGAATTTGAAAATAGATAAATACTCTTCCAACCCTGCAGGGTCCACTCACCCTGGATAAAGTTTCAGGAAGGCACCCCAGCCTTCCCTCCAGTGACTGACACAGCCAGACTGCTGGAAGGCAGGAAGTAAGGTGGGCTGTGGGAGTTTACACCCTGAGTCATTAGGGATAAACAACTGATAAGAGAGGAACAGCAAGTTCTTATCAACCTCACATTTTGTTTTATTTAGCTTTCGGGCAATCCAAAAATCAGTGACTAAGTGGAGATAAAAGAAGGATACGGATAATGAGAGATTTTTAAAAATTAACCAATATTAAAGTGCCGAAGGAACAGGTTTGTGTTTATAAACAAGAGAGGCTGAGTACGTCCCTCAGCTGCCAGGTTAGTAGAGTTCTGTTCAAAACCAAAGGTAAGAAGTCTGAAAGTAGATTGGCCATCATTCACTGACGTCCTGAATTCCCAGTGTCTGGAATACTGCCTGGCACTTTTCAGATTTTTGTTGAGTAAATGAATGAATAAATGACTCTAAAGCTATGTTTTATTGAAACTATGTTTTCAATGAACACATGTAGGACCTAGAACTTTTAGCAGTAAGATTTGTATACATGGTTCCCAGCTATTGCCTTTAAAAAAAATTTTTTTTTAAAAGTTCAAAATTTATAGATGAATTTTGTGATATAATTTAGCACAAGCTGGTGGTTGGAAAATAGTCATTTAGTCTCTTAAATAATGAAAAAATCTCTCACTTACTTGAAGACATTTCAATTTAAATAGTGTTTAACTTCTGTAGAAGGCTCTGTCATGCAGTATTTCTCCCTATTTGTAAAAAGATCTTAGAGGCTATAAAAATTAATTTATAAGCTCCTTCCCAGTTTTATTGATATTAAGAACTGTGTAACTTGTAGTTTAAAGGGATAATATTATTATTTTGCTCCACATGTGCATATGACTTCAGTGGAATCTTCTCAAGGTGAGGAGTTTTGTGTGTAGAGCAGAGTCTTGCAGTGACTCAGGGTTGGTCCCATTGGAAAGCAGGCTGGGAAGAACCCTAATTCCAGACATCAAGCAGGATTTCAGAGTCAAAGACCACCGCTGTTCTCCGAGTGTAGGTCTCCTGACTTCAGGCCCATTTTCATTCGAGCAGAATCGGAAAAGGGAGAAAACTGTCAAAGAGAACTTTGTCTCCTGTAAACTGGACTGAGGCCTACTTCTTGCCAATATTTACGTGCTTTGGAAATTATTTTTGAGAAAAGACATTCTTTGGGTTGACTTTCTTCCCCCTGGGCCCTATGCATCTTTTTGATTAGGAAAAGAGAAAACAAAATTTAATTGGTAACCTTAAGTCTGTTTGAAAGAAAAATGTACACATAGCATGTTTTAGGTGAACAGAGAACCCATCCATGGGTCACTTACAACCCTGCCTTCCCATCACTGCCATGACTGCCTGTCAGTGACAGAGCAAAGTGAAGCCCCGAGATATAGACCAGATGGTTGAGGGTGGCTGAAACAGTCAGACTTGAAACTAATAACACTTTATTTCAGTAAGTAGCTGTTGACCATTTTTAAAGTTTAAGAAGTTATTTTAGGTAGAAGACTTTAAGGTATAAATATGTTTTGGAATAAACTGAACCAAACAAAAAAAATCCAAATTTAGAGATACCAGTGTTGAAAATATACAGTGAATACACACAGGGTCAGTTTTAAAAATAGCGCTGGGCTTTGAGAGCCTAACTTGTCTTCTAGCCGGCATGTCGGCGTCTCATCAGGCCATCTGCACAGGCTCTGGGGATGCCAGGGGTGAGAAATGAGTCTTGAAAGATTCTTGTAGCTCACACTGCTGCTTATTCAGCATTTCATTCGGGATCTGAGGCATTTCCTAAGTGAGTCCCACAGCACTTCCGGGTGTGGATGAGGAATAGTCAGGGTGCTTGTGTGTGCGGGTGCTGTGAGGCCTGTCACCCCCAAGTGGCATGTTTCAGCTGCTTCACGGAGCCCATCACACTCCCTGCACTGCCAGGGGAGTGGGCGAGGCAGCGTTCCCAGCCAAAATGGCAGGGGGTCTGGGGAGCATGGAGTGAAGTACCTGGGTCAGGGTTTGGCTAGGTCTCTGTGTCAGTAACCCTCGTCCTAAGGGGCTTCTCTTTCCACCATTTCATACCTGCTGTGCCCCAAAGAACATGAGCTCTGCCTCCTCCTGCATCTGTGTGAAGATGTGCTTTTGGGAGCTCACCATTGAGTCCCGAGGAGTGACACAGCCTGCATCACTTGTGTGCAGGACACAAGGCCAGCGTTGTCCCTCGAAGAAGTCAGAACAGAGCCACGTGCTTCACTCCTGTCCAGAGCAAGCTGCCGGGGGCACAGGGGTGAGACAGGAGGGTCTGTTCTGACGGAAGTCTTAGAGCCTGCTCGGACGGAGGACAGGAGACCCACAGAATGGCAGCAGGGAGAAAGGGGAGCAGCCGAGAAGCGTGGGGAGGTGAGTAGGAGCACCTAGTGATGGCCTGTGGCTGTGGGAGCAACTAAGGTAACGTTGAGGCAGAAGTTAATGTGAATGGAGGGAAGGACAGTTCATGAGGGTTGGGGAAGAGTCAAGATCCCTCTTTGGGCAAAAGAAAGAGAAGCTGTGGGAAATCGGGGGAAAAAAAAACCCACTAAAGGTTCTGATTGCAAAGTTTGGGACCATTGGCCCCCACGTGGTGGACACGTTGTTAAGGAGGGCACCCAGGACATTGCACAGCTGTGCTGAGGAATCAGGGTGGGTTGGTGGAGTATGACATGCTGAGGGAGGTTCTGGGCCTCCAGGGGATGCAGGATGAGTGAGCTTCCAGTGTTGAGTTAGGGGAAATTATAATTCTCACGTATTATAACAAATTGGGAAGTCAGAATCAAGAACTGATTTTGATCAAGGAAGGTGACAAATTGACATGTTTGTGGTATAAGCAGTCTATCCAGGTTGAGGTATCTAAAAGACCATTGCAAACTGGGTGTGGTCCTCGAGCAAGGGACTGAGGAAACCGTGTGGCTTGGGCACTGAAATCAGGTGGCTGAGGCTCAAGACCTGTCCCAGTTGCTTCTGAGTCCTCATGACTTGGGCAGACTTCCTAACTTCTGCAGACCTGGGCTTTTTTACCTATGAAATGGGTAATCCCCCTACTTGCCGTTATTGGCGATCCGTCTTCATGGAGATGATGGAAAAGATCATGAAGGACAGACTGTGGAAAGGGAAGAGGAGAGCCTGGGCCTGTGGCTGGGGCACCTGCTTATTGATGGATGCGGAGGCGGTGGGCCTCCTTTCAGAGAAAGGGGGGAAAGGGGACTTTGCCCTGTGAGTTTGCACAGGAAATGGGGAGGAGGCTGCTGTGCTCAGTGGTACCAAGAAGCAGAGAGCTGTGAAGAGGGAGGAAAGGGCTGTCTGCGGTGGCTGTCAGGAGGCTGGGGGACAGAGTGCCAGGACCAGCTTCCCCTCCACTCAGGCCAGCCTAGGGCATGAGACCTAGTCATGAGTCAGCAGACATTTGCCAAGTGGGGAAAGGAAAACAACTGTGTTCTGGAGTTAAAGAGGATAATAGGTGAAATCTCGCTCATTTAATAAAATAGGAATGAGAGACACACACTCAGAACTAATTTCAGGGATTCGCCAGGCTCAGGGAATTAATATTGGTGCTAAAATAAAAGTGCAGCTTGTTTGGAGGAAGAAGAGAAGAATCAGTAAGGAGTAGAGAGACTATGGCGAGGTGAGCGGGCCTGGGTATTGGGCGGAGTCCTGGAAGCTGTTGGGCCTGAGGGGGACCCAGAGCTCTGTTTTCCTCCCCAGGGGCCCACAGGAGAGTGAGAGGGAGAGCAGCCGGGATGGACAGGACAGTCCCGTTCAGCTGAAACCGGAGGCCAACAGTGGGGGTGAGAGTGCGGGGACAGCAGATGCACTCTGGTCTTGGTCGTGGAGAGGAGTCGGCACAGCATGTGCTGGGTCTTTCACAGGTGCTGTGATGAGGTGGTGGCTCTAGCCCCAGAGGGCCTGCCAGGAGGGCCCTGGGCACCTGGCCTTGACAAGGCCAGACCACAGGGACCCTGCCACTTTTTACACGTTTCAGGAGAACAGCTCTGTTTGTTTTGTTTTACATTAATTTTCCTTAATTTGTACAGGCAGTCAGAACAGAGCAGCTAGATTTCAGATGCAACCCTAGGCAATAGCGGAAGCCTGGCCACTGTCCCTGTACTGTGTTCTTTCTAGGATGCGTGCACGCCTCCAGCAGGAGAGGGTGGGGGGAGGTGATTAGAAAGCAGAGAATTGGGAAGAAAATGTCATTCTACAGGAATGGCAGCCAGAATGACATCATTTTGGAATGTCTGGTAGTGGAGTTCTTTTTCTACGTGACAGGGAAGCCCAGGGAATCTTCAGTTCACAGTCCAATTTAGCTATTTCCCTTACTTCTGTTGAAGTCCGTTCCTTTTCTCTGAATGAATAAAAAACTACAGACAGCTTGATTGATTCAGTGCAATACATAATCTCATCAGTAGGAAGCACTGATATGGGGAACAACGATTACAGATCAGGAATAACAAGCAAGTATTGTAAAGGAGTAAGTTGGTTGGTCCTGGATGGTCTGTTACAGAGTTTGCAGGTTCACCGTCAGGAGTGCTGTTTCCTGGGCCTTACGTAGTGTCCTACCACCACACCTCGGGCTAGTTGACTGTGATGGTAAGGGATTTGCTGGGAAGCCCATTGGTATTGGTAGTTTCCTTGAACGTCTGTGCTGGTTTCCAGTTTGTCTTTCTAAGTTCCCTGTAGAGGGTTGGTTCCTTTGCTCCCTGAGAAAAGCTGGGAATGAACCTGAAGACTCACTGAGGTCAGTATGAGCAGAACAGGCTCTGTTTTCCCCTTTGAGTGATGTGCTTTCTGCTCCCTGGTTTAGCTTCCCGCCCCCGTCTCTGCTGTCTGTTGCTGTTGGTGCTCAGCACCTAATTCCTCCTGCTCTCCCTCCACCAGCCGAGGCCCCAGAAACGAGGCTGTGTCTCGAGTCAGATGTCCAAGTTCTAGAAAAAGAAGATGTCTTCTTTACACCTTTACCAGTCATGAGCTTTTGTCTTTAGTAAGTAGAAATCTGGTATCTTTTATGCTGAAGTTTCCAGCCCTGGACTTTTGTTTCTCCAGTCGCCGTGTGATCTCATGACTTCTTTTACTCTTACCTTACCACCCCTCATTCTTCATTCAACAAACATTTATTGAGCACCTGCCATGTGCAGGCACTGTTCTTGGTTTGGGAAATGCGGTGGGGAGCAGGGTTGCTGTGGGTGAGGCTGGAGGAGCCATGGGACAGCTAAGGGCCCCACCTGCCGTGAAGGAGGTATAAGCACTCTGACCTTGTGGCCTCCAGTTGGTCCCGTTAGATGGGCCTCTCTGAGGATGATGAGAAGAAGCAACCGTGAAAACATGAGGGAAGGACATTGCAGGCCGAAGGCCTGGGTGGGCAGTGAGTCTGTGCAAGGGTGGGTACAAGGTCCACGCAGCTGGGGTGCGGTTAGAAGAAGAGAGGTGCGCTGGGGCTGAAAGGGGCAGGGTGTGGCAGCGCCTTTCAGCTGAAGTTAGGACTCAGGCCCAATTCTCAAAGCAGTGGTGAGCCCTGTGGAGGGTGTGGAGCAGGGACAGGATGTGATCAGAGCCCACCATGTGTGTGGACATGTGGACAGCAGTCTGTGGAGATGGGAGGGTAGCTGCAGATAGGGGAGGGTCTACTTCGGAAGGAGGAAACACAGGACTTGCCAATGGCAAGTCAGCAAGGAGTGAGGCATGAAAGGGAGCGGAGTGGGAGGTGCGGCCGCTAGTTGATGGCCACGGGCCTCTCTCAGGGGGGCGCCCTTAACCGGGCCCTGGAGTGGGAACTGTGGGGGCAATTCTTTGTGGGGGGGGAGTCTTTGGGGGGAGATCAGGAGTGCAGATTGCAGCCTGTTAGTGTGAGTTCGTCGTCCTGAGAGAAACGGCCTACCTGTTTGTTAGCAGTTATTCACCATCCCCAACCCCCCAGCTCCAGGAAACCACCAGTCTGCTTCCTTTCTCAGTGGACTTGTGCTCCTTGTGACTGGCTGCTTTCATGCTGCATGTGTTCCGGCGCATCCCTGTGTAGCCCGGCTGTTGAATAATGTTCCCCTGTGTGGATAGACCAACTTTTGTTCGTCTGTTTGTTGGCTGATGGATGTTGAGGCTGTTCCCACTTTTTGGAATTACAAATAATGCTGCTATAAATGCTTGTGTCCAAGTTTTTTGCAGAGACCTATGTTTTTCTTTCTCTTGCCTATGTGCATAGGGGAGAGGAAGTACTGTGAGCACACACACACACACACACAGACACTGGAGATACAGAATGAAGAGTTTATGATGGAATACCGTTCAGTGGAGTGTAGGAATTATTGATTACTAACCTGTTAAAAGTGCATTGGAACACCCATGTACAAGTAACAAG
Organism: Micronycteris hirsuta; assembly: GCA_004026765.1. Taxonomy (NCBI): domain Eukaryota; kingdom Metazoa; phylum Chordata; class Mammalia; order Chiroptera; family Phyllostomidae; genus Micronycteris; species Micronycteris hirsuta. Next base: position 33,601 of record PVJI01011982.1, on the reverse strand, counting down.
TAGGTAAGAGTACTGTGATTTAGAGATTTTCATGCATATAAAAGAAACGGAAGTAGAGTGTCAGCACAAGGAAGTGAATTATGACCATTTTCCCTTTGTGTATAGGGAGTTGAGACATTGCCCAAGTAGGAAGGTCTTTCTTTAATTGTTTTAAATGAGCTGTGCCCAGAGTCAAACATCTGCTCCACATCCGAGAACCATCAGCCTGTCCTGTCTGTTCCTCTGTGACCTCTTCACTCAGGTCAACTGTTCCAGAAAGAATTTGGAATTGGGGTCTTTGTATGTATCATGGTTTTTTTGTTAGAATATCAGTGCACGTGGGTATTTTTCTGTTGATTGAATAGCAAGTGTGGTAATATTCTTGTGTGAGACCCGTCCCTTCCAGTCCCCCTGGTTGGAGTCGGGCCTGTTCTGTGTGTCAGTGCTGGGCTGTGGCAGAGGCACACAGGCTGTGGACACTGGTGGGAGGTTGGCTAGGCTCCTTGCTTTTGGGTGAGGAGCTGGTTCTGGGGAGTGACTGGGGCTGTTGGGGCTATGGAGGGGAAGCAGGTGGGAATCTTTCACTGACACCCTGGATTAGCTTGAGTAAGAAGCTTCTGCCTTCCTCTTTGAAAGAGAAGAGTGGATTTAGGATTCACTGAAGGCCAAAATGTGCAAGGCCCTGCCTTCCTCTCCCATGAAGCTCAGCGAGGGCTTCAGTTCTCATCTGCCGCATGGTGCCTTCTTGATCTGCCTGCAGAGCAGGGCGAGTCCAGCTATGCGGTATCTCCGCATCCTGTTCTGCTGGCTGCCGCAACCTGAGCGATGGAAAAGGATGAAGGAAGCTGCTTTTTTTGAAGTTAATATTTATTTTTACAACCTTAAAAATGATACTTTGCACTAAGGGCAGGACATTTTTTGGATGGGTTCTCTGTTGTCATGCATTTACAATTTGGTGTCTATTTCCAAATGAATTAAGTGTTCCCAGATTACATCTTTCATAAAGTGCTGTAATGAACTTTAAGACAGGCTGAGTTAACAGCTCATACTTTCAGAGTTTACTGACCAGGTGACACGGAGAAATTCATATTGGAAGTTTGCCTTAATATTGGAGATAGTGATTATCCACTAATGTTATCTCATTGTATTTTTAGTATTACATTTCCATTAAAAAGTAATGAAATGGAAGTATAAAATTTTACATCACAGTCTTCTGTGAGCACACACACGTGCACAGACAGGAGTCCTAAGAGGGAGATGTAGGCATCATGAAAAGGACCACTTATGTTTTGCCAAAGTCCAAGTAGGATGACAGCACATTAAAAATATTTTGTGTTGATTGTGCAATATCCTATTTTCATTTTAGAAAGACCAGGTTGGTAAGCTGGAAGCATGAGACTGGCCGACTTTCCTCTGTGGTTTGCACTGGCCTCTTTGCACAGCCCCGCGACACCGCTGCTGGTGCAGTGAGGACTGGTTAGGGGCTGGTCCAAACCGCCTCATAGAGTGTTCAGGAAGCAAAGTAGAATGATTTCATGAACAAGAATTTAATGTGTTGTTTTATGTAAGTTAACCATTCCTCCTTACAAAGTGACTTTTCAACGAGATATTTTAATTCTTCACTCATTCTTGTTGTTCTGCAGTAAATAAAAGCTGTGATTTATCAGTTCTTTTACACTGAATTAGAAACTTTGATTTCTAACTGTAGGGAGCTGACCTTAGGCAATTTGGGTAACATTTTGTTATTTGAAAGCCGAATTTAGAGTTGTGAGAAATAATGAGAGAACCTGCAAGGCACACTGTCTTAAAATCTGCCACTCGAACCATTTTTAAGTGTGTGTTCTTTGGCATTGAGTACAGTCATGCTGTTGTGCGGCCATCACCACTGTGCATCACCAGAATTTTTTCATCTTCCCAAACTGGAACTCTGTACCCATTAAACACCAGCTCCTCATCCTTCCCTCTCCTAGCCCCTGGCACCAGCTGTGCTCCTTTCTGTCTCCATAAACTTGACTACTCTTGGTAACCTCATATGAGAGGAGTCACATAGCATCTATCCTTTGAGACTGGTTTATTTCACAGAGTTCATCCTCAGAGTTCATCCATCTTGTAGCATGTGTCAAAGTTTCCTTCTTTTCTTTTTTAAATTAAATTTATTGGGGTGACATTGGTTAATAAAATGATTCAGGTTTCAATTGTAGAGTTCTATGGTACATCATCTGTATATTGCTTGTGTTCCTCCCTTCTTAAGGCTGAACGATACTCCATTGTATGTAGGAATGCATTTTGTTTCTCTGCTCATGCATCTGCACGCTTGGGCTACGTGCACCTCTCAGCTGTTGTGAGCAGCTGGGGTTTCAGTGTTTTATCTAAAAGCTACACATGATCATTAACTTGAACCTTCTAATGGGTGAAAATAAGGACAGGAGGGAAGGGAGGAAGGAAAATAGAAATTACATATTTTATAATTTTGATTTCTTTGCTGTACATAGGGGTGTCTGGAGGCACCCACCCCAAGGTACTGTTTGTATTTTGGGAGCTGCCTCCCTTGACCGCTCTGCTGTGTGTGCAGAGGGGCTGCAGCGTGTCTCAATGTGCCTTCCCTTCCTGGAGGGAAATGCAGCTCTTCATGATGTGCAGGCTTGACGTTCTCGTGGGGGTTTGCCACCCTGCACTCTCGTTTGCATGCTGACTTTTTTGGTGTATGGTAATGTGATGTGATAAGTCAAGAGGAGCCAGAGGGCCATTTTAGCCATTTTTAATCCTCAGCTTAGCAGTGTTATGTTTTTTCTTTTGCTCTTGGTCTGGCTTTCATAATTACTTTTCACTTGACTAGTTTGATCATATTAATTCTTTTTTGATCCTCATCAGAGGATATGTTTATTGATTTTAGAGAGAGAAGAAGGATGAGGGAGGAAGGAAGAGAGAAGAGAGAGATGAAACAGACATCAATTAGTCACCTCCTGTACGTGCCAAAACCAGGAATTGAACCTGCAACCTTATGTGCCCTGACCAGGGATCTAAACCTCAACCTTTGGTGCATGGGATGATGCTCTAACCAAATGAGCCACCCGGCCAGGGCCATATTAATTTTAACATGAATGACGGGCCATAGTGTTTATATTTTTAAATCTAAAATGCCTTGTACCATAGTGAAGAAATGAATGTCGGCTTGCTGAGAAGTTGATTGCCAGGGCTGAGTGTGGCCCACACCCTAGACTTGCCAGGTCTCCTTAGCCTTCTGCAGGTGCTGAGTTGGACAGCGGGACAGAGGGCATGCCTGCTTCTTCCTGTTTCATTTGTTTTAGAGCAATACAATAAAACTGAAATGAACTTTGATTAGATTTCAATTGATAGATGTTGGCAGTGAATTGCCTTATAAATCAGTATCTTTCAAATGCTAGAAACACATGGAAGGGTGGCGTGTGCACATCCAGTTTCCGGAGTTAGTCGAGGTGAAGAGGTTAGGGTGTACTGTGTTTCAATAGGGCTAGTGTGTTTAACATGTACACTTAATATCTGACACAGCATACAACAACACTGTGCAATGTATCGGCACTGAAGAACAGCGTCTAAAAAGACTTTGGAACAAATTGGATGACTTGAAAGATCTGATTGTATGTAACTAGTTCAAAGTAAAATTACAGTTATGAGTGGCAAAGAAAGCCTTTTTTGAAAAGCCCTCTTCTTGACGTCTGTGTTTTGTTTGTTCATTTTTATTTTTGTATTTTTTAAGGATTTATTTGATCAGCGAATCAGATCATAGTTCCCACTGCCTCTAACTGATAGGTTTATTATTCAAAGATGGCAGGAACCTCAAATACACTCTGATATAAGGACTGGGCCATTTGTGGGTGGGGTTCTTTCTGTTCTCCTTGTGACTGGGGCCAACCTCTCACTCAGTGGGGCTGTGGGTGAGGAGGCACTTTTTCCTCAATAATCCGCCACTGTGTCCTTGCTGAGGAGTCACATAAAGGTGGTGGAGTCTTTTTAAGTCTTTCTAATGCTCTAACAAATGAGATAAAAGGATATTTTTCATTTTTATTTTTTCTGATGTTCAAAGTACTGGATACTTTCTTTCTTGGAAAGTTATGGGAACTCTTTATTTTCTGCTGCCATTTGCAAAGGTGATGTGCCAATATATGAATGTGTGTGTGTTTTCTCTAGTGTTATTTCACTTTTATCTCTCTACTTGAGTCTCCTTTTTGCTTTTCCTTTCTAATTGTTTTATGTTAAATATGAAACTTCCTTAGCCACCCTGTTGCTTCTTAGGAAATTGCTGTTTATTAAGTGACTACAAGTATATTTTAATCTGTTTGAGCTTCACTTCTTCATCGTTAGACTGGGAATAAAGCCCTTGTCCTGTGTATCAACCAGGCCAAATTTTTCGTTTCCCTGCATTACCCTGCCCAAACCTCTGTGTGTGGTTGGTGCTGCAGTGTCTCTGGCAGGCAATTTCTTTGTGTTTTGTTTTATGAGTGTTTTAGTTCTTGTGTCTTGGATTTTTGGAATCTGCATCATTAATTTGGTGATTATACATTAAAGACTAAGAAGTTTGTCATATAAAATAAAAAAATCCTGGCTCATTTAAGTTGTTTTTTTTTTTCTCTCTTCCTCTCTCTCTTTTATTTACTTATTTTTTTTATTTTCCTGAAGCTGTTAGGAGTAAAATTGTTTAGATTTTTCAAGGCATTTTGAAGATTGAGTGGAATGTTTGCATTTTGTTCTTGTCTTCCTCCAGGGCGCCCTTTGTACTAAGCACACACGAGGCACTTAGAGAAATGTAGACGCATTCGCGGCTGTGGCCTTCCGCCCTGCTTCACCTTTGCTCTCTCATTGATCCTGAGCATTGATCCAAAGCATTGTTGTTTTAATAGCCCATCTTTCTGGGTGGCCAGCTGGTTCTTCCAGCGGTGGGTCTGCTGCAGCGTCACTGCTTGGCCCCTGCTCTCACTGTCGGACAATGCATAGTGGATTTGCTCACCCGTTCAGTGGTTTGGATCGATGCTACCTGTTTGGAAAATTATTTCTAAATTGGTAAAATCCAAGAGATTACTAAGGCAGTGCAAAAGAACAACATAAATATTCTGTGTTAGAATAGAGTAGAATATCACTCTGCACATCTGTTAGTCACAATTCAGTGCGTGGTTCTGTGACCTCTCCTCCCAGTCGCCAGCTCCAAGTCGCATGCAGTGGGAACCACCCCCGTGTCCCCATGCCCATGTCATGGTGGGTTCCAGAAGGAGGGAAGCAACACAGAAAGGAAGTGCAGACAACTGCACTGGTCTCTCGTAACCACCATCTAATGTATGGGAGTGTGCTGCTCTTGGTTCTCTGTGTTTCTTAAAGGTCTCATGTGCAAAGGTTTCATTTCATGCCCACAGCTGAAACCTAGAACACAAGTATCCTTATCAAAAAAGAAGATTGTTAAACATGACAATGGCAAACAAAATTCCCATTCTTTCATTCTGTCATAGAAGTCAGGTGAGAGTCTTTCTGATATTTAAAAATGAAGTTAATTTTTCCTTACACACCAGTTTTCCTATCAGTTCTGTTTAAAGGCAGAATGGAAACTTGTTCTCATTTGCACGAACTTGGCCTACCTTTGGCTTGCCCTGGTGAGTCATAAACAGAGTTACTTTGTGTATTTATTTTAAAAAGCAGATGGCAAGCAGTCCCCTTATGAAGAGGCCTATTATAATTAGATGTGTGCATCACAGTTTACTCACAAAGAAAATGCCATTTATATGATTTCCTCCTACTTAGAGCTGCATGCTTGAGCAGAGTCTGTATTTCTAAATTTAAAAAATGAAATGGCCTTTTCCCTTATGTGAAAACATGTGTAGCAACTTTTTTTTCATAGCTCTGCTTTTAGAATGATAGCCAAGCCTTCAATAGAGGGATGAATTAATCTTTGAGAATTTCAACATTATTGACATTTTATTTGAATTTATGCCTGGGCCTGCTCACTTGTGTTTACTTCTCTCTATTCGGGGATTTTTAACTCATTTAAAACAAAGGTGGCTGAGAACAAATTAGGACTAAGACAGATGTTCAGTTCAGCCATTAAAAGAGGTATGTGCTTGCTGGCAGCATCCGTACCTTGGACCAGCGCTTAGCAGCTCTGACCTTTCCCTCTCGGTGCTCACGCCCAGACGTCAGTTTAAACAGATGGAAGGGAACATGCTGGTACAGGAGAGGCGATGCTGAGGACGGAGACTCCTTCCATAAATGCAAGTAGCTGCTGGTCCAGGTGCGTGGGACAACCAGAAAGGTGTCATCTGAAGTGGCCTTGCTGTGTGTGCTGGGTGCTGAAGGCGCAGCCTTGGTGCATTGCTCATCACCACAGTCCCTCTGCCTGTGCAGCGGTCACTCCCAAACTCCTGCCTTTCTCCCACCAGTCCATCAGGCCTCCCCGCAAACCTTGACCCCAGTGTCCCAGGACAGCCTCTCTCTTTTGTGCTCACTACATCTTCAAGTTAACCTCACCCTGTGTGCGTGTTAAGTTCCGTGGAGACTGTGCAGTGATCTCACGTGCATTTCTGTGTAGAGACACTTCAGTTTTTTTTCTTTTTTTAAGTTTATTTATTTTAGAGAGGGCAAAGGAGGGAGAAAAAGAGGGAGAGAAACATCCATGTGCAAGAGAAACTTCAATTGGTTGTCTCCCACACGTGCCCCCAATCCAGGACCTGGCCTACACCAGAGGCACATGCCCTGACTGGGAATCGAACCAGTGACCTTTCAGTTTGCAGGACAACACCCAACCCACTGAGCCACACTGGTCAGGGCAGCTCTGCCAGAAGGGGTCAAGGGTGGCTGCCAGAAGGAGTCAAGGGTGGCTGATAAAAACTCAGATTGAACTTATTTTGTTTGAATAATGTGTGAAAAGTTACATTGCAAAAATGGCCAAAGAAAGATTGCTATAGAAAGAAAAATGTCAAGTCTTTCAAAAGGAGTATATTTAACAGAAGCTCCCAAAGAAATAGCTTTTGCTCTGAACCCTTGCCTGCTGGTGGGGGTGACTGTATGTTCTGTGAATATGTTTTTCTAAGATTTTATTTATTTATTTTTAGAGAGGGGAGAAGGGAGGGAGAAAGAGAGGGAGAGAAACATCAATGTGTGGTTGCTTCTCAAGTGCCCCCCACTGGAGAACTGGCCCACAACCCAAGCATGTGCCCTGACCGGGAATCAAACGAGTGACCCTTTGGTTCACAGGCTGGCACTAATCCACTGAGAAATACCAGCCAGGGATGTATGTTGTATGAATATTGGTGTTGTGTCTTTTAGCTTATGTTCCCCTGGTATAGGACCATGTCTGTCATAACTGGTCACAGTCAGGACAGGGCAAGATTGGGGGTTCTGACCACTCCTCTAGTTCAAAAGTTCCCAGGTGGCAGGCCCAGGACCCTGTCCGTGAATGACCCCGAGGCCTTGTGTTCATGCACGCTGATGAACACACGTGGGGACACACGGACAGCTGTGTCACACACTGTTGTGAATTAATGTCACGCAGGTTGGCAGAGGATGGCAGACTGTGGCCTTGCATCTGTGTGTGCAGTGGAGTAACAGGGCGGAAGACTCTCAGCCCTGCATCAGGGAGTGGGGCCAGGAGCAAGCAGAAGAAAGCAGCTGAGAGAAGAGCGATGGAAGCAGCTGAAGAACGGCAGGAAGGCCCCGGACTCTATGGACTAGAGGGAGGGCGTGTGTGCCTGGAAGGGCATGGCCGTCGTCCTGGCTGTCGGCAAAGCCAGTACTCCAGTCCCTCTGCTGTTGTGTCAAGCTAGTGTCCTCTGCGGTGTGTGTGCTGCTCGGTAGAGGAGATCTGTACGGCGAGTGGGATTACGGTATCTACAGCTGACATTACTCACTAGTCCCTTAGCGAAATGTCTCTAAGGGATTAGAAGGACTTTTTCTGCCATTCGTATGAAATTCTTCCTCTTCGGAGACCATGTGTCATGGCCCCCTTCCTTGCTGGAGTTCACCGTGTCACTTAGAGACTACTGCCCAAACAAGTGACAGGAGAGTCAGTGAAATGACTAGCTGAGAGAAAACAGTTGACAATGAGCGTGTGGCTGAAATGACTGCTGTTAATATCAGCTGAGAAGTTAAAAACTTTTAGTCACCTTGTGGGTTCAGTAATTACTGTAACAGCTCAGCACTGAGCACTGACTGTCAAGGACCGAGGGTGCTGCGGGAACAGAAGAGACATTTTCTGTCCTCATGAGTTTTGGTCTTGTGACTGGAGACGGACAGGTGGGTGCAGGGTTAACAAGTGCCCCGGGCGATGCAGTAGAAAGCGATCTGCAAGGCAGCTGTGGGAAGGGCGGCCAAGAGAGGTTTCCCTGAGGACAGACGAATTGAAGCTGAGGGAACAGGAGTCGCTGAGCCAGAGCATGGGAGGCATGGGGAACATCCAGACACGGGGAACGTCGGAGTAGAAGCCAGGAGATGGTGAGGTTCAGGGCAGTGAGGGAGGGCAGGGCCTGGCCAAGAGCACAGCGAGATACAGCTGAGTCCTGGCGGATCTCGTGAGCCATGGCAGGAAATGTGGACTTTATTCAAGACGGTGTTTAGCCAGTGAACTGACTTAAGCAGGGGCCCAACCTGCTGAATTTATAAACAGTCAGTCTGGTTTCCAGATGGAGGGAAGCGTGGGTCGAGTCGAGTCAGGGAAGGGATAGATAGTGGGCTCTGTGCAACCTGGAGGCTTTGGTTTTATTTTTCCCCATAAGCTACAGTTTTTATGGCTGCAGATTTAATCTGGAGCTTTTCCATTGCCCACTGAAAAGCCATTTTACAATAATCATGTTTTTGATCATAACTACAGTACCATAAGAGCCTTTTTGTGGTAACCTACTGTGCTGAGAAATTAGTTTTTGGTGGAGAACTGTGTATACACTTACCTGTGATTGTGTTGGGCGTGTTCTTTGGGAAACTTTGATTAGAACGAATTAGTAATAGTGGAGGTTTTTGAGCCAGCTCTTATCTCATGCACTGCAGTGCTTTCCAGTCCATTATCTCACGTAATCTTAACAATAATCCTGTGAGGTGGGCACTTTAGGATCTCCCTTTAGAAAATAAGGACAGCAAGGGGCTGAGAAGTGAAGGGTCTCTCCCAAGGTTGCATGCACAGAGCAGAAATGGTGCAGTCAGAACTTGACCTGGTTCTATCTGATACCAAGAAACACTCAAGGAAAAAAAAAAGAATATGTCTCTTATTGAGGGAATTTACATATAATAAAATGTACAGCTCCAAAATATGTCATTCGATGAACTTGGCAATAGCACCCACCTGTGTAGTCACCTCCTCAGACAAAGCATGGGATGTTTCTGTCACCGCACAACATCCCTTTGTCACTGCCCCGAGACTTCATGTGAATGAAAACAAACTCTATACGTTCTATTGTGTCTGGCAGTCTTGAAATGGAAGAAAGACTTGGAAGACTGCATGTCTTTGGGACTTGCTGTGTAGCTGTAGTTTAAGACGGTATGGAATTAGCATGAGACAGATTAACAAAATACATGTCAGTCCAGCAGCCATCCTACATGTGGGTCATTTAATCTCAACAAAAATGACAGAATAATTCAATGAAGAAAAAAGTGTTTTCAAGATCAGTGGCAGAGTAACTGAATATGCATGTGGTATAAAATGCACCTTGAATTTTACTTCATTCCATAAACATTACCTCAAAAATTGATGACAGACCTAAACACAAAAGTTGAATCTATGCATTCTGGAAAAAAACAAGAGAACACCTTTGTGCTCCTGATGTAAGAAAAGGTTCTCAGGACACAGAAAGTACTGACAACGATAGAAAACTTCCTGAATTAGATTTTTACCAGATTTGACCCTTCTGCTCAGTTACAGTTACAAGCACAGTTACAAAAATGAACAAGTAACACATAGACTAGGAGAAAATATTCATAATACATTTATCTGATAAAGAGCTTGTATCCAAAATATATAAAGAATTCCTACATGTCAAGAGCAAAAAGTAGAACAATCCAGAAACTGACCCACATATATATGTCAATTGACTTAAGGCACTAAAACAAAATACAGTGGGGAAACAAAAGTGTTGATGGTTTGCAAATGTATTCTTCCGCCGCTGTCTGCTGTTCATCTTCAAACAGGGATTTTACAGAGTAAGTTTTTAATTCTGATGAGGTTCAATTTATTACTTTTTCCCTTACGGGTCATGCTTTTGGTGTCAAGTCTAAAATTCTTTGTGTAGCCCTAGGTCCTGAAAATTTTATTTTTAAAAAAGTTTGCCATTTCAGGTTGATTTTTTTGTTTGTTTGGTTTTTTTGTTTTTGTCTCGTGAGGCTCAGGTGGGGCTCACTTAGTGACCTGTGTGCCTCTGGCTGCCCAGCACTGCTTGCCGATGAGGCTGCTGTGCTCCTCTGTGTGCCTTGGGTGCTGCTGGCCCTGGGCTCTCTGTCCTCCGCTGATCGAGCTCCACCTGCTCTCCAGGCCGTGCGCCAGGCTGCAGGCCGTCGGGAGTCTTAATGCTGCTACGTGCAGTGAGTCTCCCCTTCTTCTTTCTCAAAATTCTTTTAGCCATTCCAGTTCCTTTGTGTTACCATGAAAATTTTAGAATAATCATGTCTGTAGCTACAAACAACTTACCGGAATTTAGATCGAAACTGTATCAAGCTTGTAGATCGATTTGGGGAGAATTGACATCTGTGTTGAGCATTCTCTTGATTTAAGTTGTGATTTCTTTCATTACTGCTTGGTAATTTTGGCACACAGATCCTATGCATGTTTTGCTTTATTTATACTAGGTAATCCATTTTTTTAAGCAATTGTAAATGGTATTGTATTTTAATTTGTGTCCACATCTTCATTGTTGACATGCAGATGTATGATTTATTTTGGTGTATTGACTGTGGAATTTTCTGTGATCTGACAAGCCTTTCAAAAATCCTGTAACCAAGACACATATGAAAAGAATCCAAACAAGAAATAATGGTTTTGTGTAGGGTAGTCATTCAGTAGAAAGAAATGGGTGGATTTTGATATATTTTGAAGACAGAAACCTTGGGAATCTTTAAGGAAAGAGAAGAGTTCGTGCTTCTCCAGCCAATTGAATGTTTAACTGTACTGTGCCCCCCTCCTGGGGGATACATTCTAAGACCTCCTGTGGGTGCCTGAAACCATGGATAGTACCAACCCACACACATTCTGTGTTTTCCTCTGCATACATACCTGTGACAAAGTCTAATTTATAAATGAGGCACAGTAACAATAACAAATAATGAAATAGATCAGTTATAACAATGTACTGTAATTAGAGTTACAGAAATGGCTTTGGTGACAGGATTAAGTGAGATAAGGGTTACCCGAGCACGCGCCCTTGTGGTATGGTGACAGTGAGGGGGGAACTGAAGTGACTAATGGGTGGGAGGGGGAGCATGCCCAGCGTGGGTATGCACTCTGGACAAAGGGTGAGTCATGTCCCAGCGGGATGGGGCAGGGCAGCTTGAGGTTTGTCACACTGCTTGGAATAGCATGCAGTTTAAAACTGATGACTTGTTCATTTCTGGAATTTTCCATTTAATATTTTCAGGCCACAGTTGACCACAATGAACTGAAACCACGAAAAGCAGAATCATGGCTGGGTGGACTATTATACCATTATTATTAGGTCATTATTTTAAATCGTCTTCTCTAGAGTTAGGGAAACACCAATGTGTGTAAGTGTTGCAGAATATAAGGAGACCATCCTTCAGTTATTTAAGAGTGTTTAGGACTAGTATAAGAGAGTTAAGTTATTGGCATTGCAAGGGCCAAAACTGTTTCCAGTGCTTCATAGCCACTCCAAAAATGTTTGTTGCTAATAAATTTTAAAGTGATTTGTTATAAGCAGATTAAATCTATTAGTAGCTACTAGAAGCTGCTCGTGAGCTATTTAGGGCAAGAGAGCTATACTTCACGTTGGTGACTCAGAAAGGCTGAGTGAGGGCTTGTTCCTTTCCAGGCAGAATAAATTTGATGCAGAGCAAAAATTTGGGATACACATATTTAAAAATATATTTTATATCCTTAGGAGTAATTCATCTTTACAAATAAAATTCAGTGGGCTAGAGTTACAAAGTGAAAACATAACTCTTCTTCGAAACTTGTTACCACTTTGCAAAAACAATCACTGTTTATGTGTTAGTAGTTTACCTGTGAATCTTCCACAATCCTGATGTGCATTTGTCTTTTTCAACTATTACTTTCTAAGAAAAAGAGGAATTAAACTTACATGTGGTTTTAATTCTACTCATTCTGCTCCCATTTTCCATTTTCACAATTCTTACCTGGTTTATTTTCACTTAATGTTTCTTAAACCACATCTTAAGCTTATTAAAGAGGATTTTAATTCATTCCTACTATTCAATTTTCTCAGAAATGGATCCTTAGAATATCAGACACCCTGAGGAGGAAAACCTAGTCGTTAAGTGCAAAGTAGAGTAAAAGGAATAGAAAAGCTGGTTTAGCATGTCAGTGTCTATAAAGCAGCTTCGACATGGCCTTGGTCAAAGAAGAGCAAAACCCAATGGGATGTAGAGGGACATTTACAGTCACCAAGGCTGTGGAAGAAGAGCTGTCATGGCGCTGACCACATTTAGGAGCTGAACTAGAGGTTAAAAAAAGAGGACCAGGACCTAGGCGGCCCCCTAGGGTGCCCTCGTGGCCAGCGCGATTTGCCAGCTGGGGCTGCGAAGTGCTGTCCCTTGTCTGGCCTGACAGCTGGGCCAGGCTTCCCAGAGGACAGGCCCGTGGGCTGCATGGCCCCCAGGACAGCTCCTTCGCAGGTGTGCGCGTCCCTGAGAACAAAGGTTAGCATGTCATTTTCTTAAATTGTTATCAGTTACTTTTATGTCTTTAAGTCTTCACTGGTTTTTCTTAATACTTAGTGTTACTTAGTTTTCTTTCTAAAAAGAAATAATTTGGTGTTATGTGCTTTTGTCTAAAATTGTATTACATCTGTGTTTGGTTCCCACTCTGCTTGAGAAGTCCTTCCCATGATTGCTTTAAAAATGCAAGTCCTCTCCCAGTTATGCCCTATAACAACCTTAATTTTATTGAAGACTATTTTGAAAAAAGGTAATGGAAGCTCAAGGGTGGACTTAACAGTTGAGGATTAGCAACATAAATCACTGTGATTACTGTGTAATATTCTTAGTTTTCTTTTAAACTAAGGTAAGTCGTCTGAATATAATTGTCCTATAGTTACGTAACTATACCCTTAAGGTATGATTATTCAGCTGGAACAAACACTCTGAATTGCCCAGGTAGTTGATGTCACTGTCACCCAGCATGTTGGATGCACCCGGAAACTTTCAGGTCTTCCACGTTGAGGTAGCAGAAGTAAGGCCCGTCTCGTCCATGGTTCTCATTCGTAGTGGAGCCGTGAAGGGAGTGTCAGCCTCAGGGGGCAGGTGCGTGGTTTCCAGGTCAGCAATGTGCCCAGGCAGCGCTTGCTCCCGTCAGCGAGTTACAGTAACCACAAGCCCACAACCAACCATCGTTCTCCTGGGCCCTTCCTGGGCGCACTCAAGTTGGGCAGAGTTCATGGTTGGCTAGCCAGCCTTCCCTCCAGCCACCCTGGATCCCTCAGGAGCTGGTGGCTGTAGGCTACCCTCCAGACATCTGCATCATTAGCTGATAAAGTCACACACCTGGAGTTAAGTGTCTGAGGATGAGTAATGAGTTTCATTTCCAAACAGTACTTGCATTTCAAGAAGTTTGAAGACTCACACAAAAATAATGATTTTCTGAAAGTGAAAGTTAAGGGCACCTTCAGCAGACGGGTGGGGAGTAGACAGTGACCTTCATGTGACCTCTGAAAGCCCTCACCTCGAGAGTACATGCTATACTAAGGAGGCAAGTAAGCACCTGAACTGGGAAGACAAAATGAAGAAATTTATTTAGTGGAAATGATAGTTATTTTAAGAAATTGCAAATTAGAGACAAATTAGGAATCACACAACCTCTCCACTCTGAAAGATATTTAGTGTATATACATAGGATGAAGTAAAAGGAGATGATATCGTAGAGAGTTAGTGATGGCCCAGTGACAGGCTTCCAATAAGCTGACTGCAGGGCCCGTTTCACTGTTATAGGTAATAAGTACATTTCTAAAGCATTTATTTTCTCAGGTCAGTGTGAGGGCTGATGGGAACCTTCAGGGAGTAACCACTTCATTGTACATCAGTACTACTATTTCAGTTTAGTTTTGCAGTTGCCTAGGGGTCAGACTTTATGAGCTCATTTAAATTTTTCTTTTACTTCAAATAGGTACAAACTCCTACGCAGAAATATGTTCACACCTATACAAGTAGATATTTTAGCTTTAGTATCGATTTTAAATTTCTCAGTATTAAATATTTTCTCTTTTAAGCTTGTTACAGTGTCCATTGAGACAGTTTGTGTAAAAATGGGAGACTTAATGGCATTATCCATGTCTGTGTTAGTAATTTTAATATTTAATGCAAAGGATAAGCTGGGAAATTCTAATATGCACATATATTATACACATATATTCACCTTTAAATATATATGATGATAAAATTGATAGTAAAACATAATAGATGTGTGTGTAACATTTTTATTTACAAATATGTTTTGATGTAGAAATATCTATATATTGCATGTTTATATTAAATAGAATAGGAATTATATTTGTGGTAAACTTGTTAAAGTCTAAAACTCCAAATAGGTATTAGAAGTTAAAACTATCATAAACAAAACTTTCTGATGATTCCTCAGGATTCAGATTTCAAAGGGTGTGAGCTAGACAGTGTGTATTTCGTGATCACATCCGGGAGGTGGCAGATCGCATGCCGTAGGAGCTGTGCCCTCACCAGTGCCCGGAGAGCTGATTAAGGCAGTTTCCTACCTTGGGTAGGAACTCAGTCTACCTTTAGTCAGCAGCCTTTAATCCTGTGTTCTCTGAAATTCCACAAAGTCGCCGTCCCGTGCAGGCCTTCTTCACCATGCTGCTCTGGTAGTATTGGCCATAGCAGCTGAGACAGCAACTGATGTTGGTCCCATAGTCCAGGAGGATGGAGCTGCAGCCACGTGGTAGCCTGTCTGTGATCTGGTGAACGTAGCTCAGTCCACCAGGCCTGCTGTTCAGGTCAGTGGAAATGTTTGTCCTCCATTGGAATCCCTCTGTTTTCATATTCTCTGAGTAAATGAGGGAAAGGCATAAGTGATTGACAGTTGGGACTGATTGTGTGTGTGCGTGTGTTCTGAACAGTAATGCCAGGTGGGCGCCAAAGAGCAAGGTGTTTATTGTCTTCTGGGGCAGAGACACATGACCTCGAATGTCCTGGGAGCTGAGAAGGCTTATTTATAGCTTTAGTTCCTGCAGCCTTAAAGGACTCCTTGCCTGTGGTGGTTTTGTGCCAGAGATCGAATGGGAATCACAGCCTGCAGTTCTAGAACTGTCCTCCTTCATCAGGCTCTTTAGTGATGATTCTTAGCTTATGTCCTATAGCCTCGTAAATAAATATAGCTTCACCTGCTGTAGCCTACATATATATACCATTAATCCCTTCTGACATTTTAAAAATGGCAAGAATGTGCTTGCAAGTATCTAAGTCTTGTCAAAGTCCTAGTTTTTAAATACCCTGAAATCTAAGTGTCTCTGAAAATCTGTAGTTACGAGATCTGGTACAGTCAGAATGGTTGGAGTTTTAAACTGTTGCCTGTCAAATACCCCAGTGTTGTTCTGTTGGGTGGGCCAGAAATTTCATTCAGTTTTCTGTAGTGCTTAGTGGTCTTTAACTTCATTTGGAACAATTTTGTTAGATTGTATTGTGACAGCTGTCATATCAGCATGCATTTAAAAAAAACTTACCAAAATTAGTGAACTTCTGTGTAGCCATTTTAATATTGAAGATGGAAGAAAATAAGCAACATCTTTGGCATAGTATGCTTTATTATTTCAAGAAAGGTAAAAACACAACTAAATGCAAAAAAAAAAAAAAAGATTTGTGCAGTGTATGGAGAGGATGCTCTGACTGATCATATGCATCAGAAATGGTTTGTGAAGCCCTGGCTGGTGTGGCTCAGGGGATTGAGCATGGGCTGCGAACCAAAGGGTGGCCGGTTGGATTCCCAGTCAGGGCACATGCCTGGGTTGCAGGCCAGGTCCCCAGTGGGGGCTACGTGAGAGGCAACCACACATTGGTGTTTCTCTCCCTGTCTTTCTCCCTCCCTTCCCTTCTGTCTAAAAATAATAATAAAAAATAAAATGGTTTGTGAAGTTTTGTGCTGGAGATTTCTCACTGGACCATGGTGGAGCTAGCCAACATACTCAAATTCTCCAAATCAAGCACTGAAAATCAATTGCTTTGATGTTTGGGTTTCAGGTAAGTTAAGCGGGAAAAACCTCCTTGAGCGTATTTCCACATGCGATTCTCTACTGAAAGGTAATGAAAACGTTCTGTTTTTAAAACAAATTGTTACAGGAGGTGAAAAGTGGATACTTTGCAATTACATGGAATGGAAGAGATTGTGGGGAAAACGAAATGAACCACCACCAGCCACACTAAAGGCCGGTCTTCATCCAGTGATGTTGAGTATGTGGTGGGATTGGGAGGGAGTCGTCTATTATGAGCTCCTTCTGGAAAAGCAGACAGTTACTTCCAACAAGCACTGCTCCCAACGAGACCAACTGAAAGCAGCGCTCACCAAAATGTGTCTGGAATTTGTCAGCAGAAAACACATAATCTTCCATCAGGATAAGGCAAGACCACGTGTTTCTTTAATGACGAGGCAAAAACTGTTACAGCCTGGCTGGGAAGTTCTGATTCATCCACCGTATTCACCAGACACGGCACCTTCCAATTTCCATTTATTTCGGTCTTTACAAAATTCTCTTAATGGAGAAAAAATTCAGTTCCCTGGAAAACTGCAAAAGGCACCTGAAACAGTTCTTTGTCAAAAAGATGAAAAGTTTTGGGAAGATGGATTATGAAGTTGCCTGAAATATGGCAGAAGGTGGTGGAACACAATGGTGAATATGTTGTTCAAAGAAGTTATTGGCGAAAATGAAAAATGTGTCTTTTAGTTTTACTTAAAAACCACACACACATTTTGGCTATAAAAAGAGTCACAGATAAAAGTGCAGTTTGCCTTCCCCCGATGTGGCATCAAAGTGACATGAGGCCACCCTGAACCCAAGGCTGCATCTGCTCACAGATGAGCAGGCAGTGCTACTTGTTAATACCGGGTTTTCTGGGCATTTGTTTTCTGCTCTGAAGGTACCCTTAGGTGTACCTGTGTTTCTTGTGGTGTCAGCCTCCTGGATGGCAGAGCATGTTGCCCTGTGCTCACACTTCTGCTGCGCCAAGGTGCTGGGTCTTTCTCATGCTGGGCTCCAGGCCACGTGGCCTCAAAGGCTATCAGACTGGTACACTAGGCTCAGGATGCAGGTCACCAGCTCTCCAGATGTTTAAATCACTCCACTCGGTGACTTCTCCCTTTCAGACACCTACACCCATATTTGAAACTGGTCTTTACTACGAGTTTTTCTGCTTGTCCTGTGTCCTAATTGATTACCTGATATTATTCAGTGACTGTTCATTTATTTAAATTAAAAGTATGTAATCTTAAATAGCAGAAAATGATCACAGATCTTCATTTCTCCGGATTAAAAAAACATTTTGATTACATATAAAATTTCTCTGAAAGAAAAATTAGGTTATAATATAGGTATCTAAGGAAATTAGATGATTTTAAGAGAATGTGATTTGTTTCAGAAGTGATAGGGTGATTTTTTTTCTTAAAAATAACACAGGAAAACAACTTCCCGTTCTTATAGCCAAACCGGTTTGCTTTATCAGTGTTTGTCTGTACTTAAATTTCATATAGTTTGATTACATTAAAAACACAAAAATCAAAAAGCTCTTTTCTTTTGAAGGGAATAAAATATGCTGAATTTGATAATATGTTTTATGGGTAGGTTACAGACTGCCAGAAAGGTTTAGCTTTTTAAGAAGATTGTCCCTTGAGCTGTGAAAGCAGCATCCTCTCACTCTGCATATGACAATGACTGGATGATTTAGTGATATGGTGATTTTACTCTGGTGTTGGTGCAGTGGTCTGGTTCAGGGTTCAGAGTGAGCCCGTTGCCAGGCAACACGCAGCAGCTGAGGATGTGAGCCTGGCCAGGTTGCTGGCTGTTCTTGCCTTTCTAGGTAGGGATCTGCAGCCCTGCACCTCCTTCCTGGAGGTAGTTTATGGAGTTAGTTCCTGCTGGAGAATCCGCCCACAAATTTTGTTTTCTGAACGCAGAAATACCTCAGAAGCCTCCAGATGCAGCACTGACCTTGTGAGCATCTTACATAGTGATCTTCGAGGACGAGCAACCAGACACATGGGGCCCTTTCGGTTTTCTGTAATTTGCCTATGATGCAGTAACACGGGGATATTCAAAGTCAGGCTCAGACCTGCAAGCTCCAGGGAAAGGCGGGGTCAGGGAGAGGTGTTCCTTGGTGATTAGAGCAGACAAGCAGGAAGTCTCACGGTATTGCATCTGCTCCTCTTAAAAAATGAAAGCCTCATGCCTTGCAGCCACCAGGGAATGCCAGGGGCTTGCATTAAGTGGACAGCCAGAAGTATGGGAATCGCATTGGCTGCTCGACAGGGAAGAACTGCCTCTGATCTGTCCTTGCAGCACATGCCTGGGTGAATTCTACCACAGCACCTTGTGGAGACGGAGGTGCCTGGCAGTCTTGCCCAATGGGCAACGTGGTGGTTTGCCCGCGCAGTTCCCTTCCCAGTGCCTCCTGTAATGCAGAGTAATGGACTGTGTTCAGTCATAGCTTCTGGTTCCCTTTCTGCATTCTAATATGTCTCTTGATAATGTAGAATTAAGCGTCCAATTTTCAGTAACTCTGGAAAAGATTCCGTGCTTTCCCTTAGTAACCTCAATGTGTCACTGCTTTGATTTAAGCCTTTTTCTTCTGGTTTGTCCTAAATAGAGATGGAGGACAGCTGGTGACCATTCTCAGTATAACAGCCCAGATATATTTCAGGGACATTAGAACATGTCCTCACAGCCAGAACACTTCTATCCTTTGATCTTCTCCTTTTTCGACCCTCTTGTCCCCTGTGGGCTTCCTTCCTTTCCATTTCTCCGCATCCCTCGGATGTGCACATCATAGCTGGGCAAGGGTGTGCAGTGGGAGCCAGGCAGAGAGAGTAAAATAAGAAGCTTACCTCAGAGTTTCTAAACTAATTTTCTATTTATGAACCTAGTAATGCTGGCTTAAAACACAAGAATGGTGGCTCACTCTCGTGTTTCACCCGTGGGTCTGCTGCGGTATTTCCCGCCACCAGCCTCCCCTGTGAATGCAACCGCTTATGTTCCAAAACGCCCCATTTTGCCAAATGACAGAGAAGACCTGCATTAAGTATGAAGAATATTTTGATGGGAAAAAAGCTTTTAAAAGATTTAAAAGTGATTGTTGTTAAAAATGCTTTGTTCTTTGTATACAACGGGACCTGGAATTACTTCTTATGACCCTTAAACAGTTGATATCACAATGTTGCCTCAGTCACTTAAATAATTATGTATGGGTTTCTAATATTCCAGTCCCATTTGGGGGCTACTCAAATCTGCCAAAGTTCTGTTAGCTTATTTACCCATGAAACTGAAGGAGTTTTCTATTAGATTATCTATTTTATTGACAACACTACATGCCAGGCCAAGTTTTACCCATGCCATCCTTTAGAATTCACTCCCGACTCGCATTCTTTGTTGAGGTTGCCAGCCCCCTTCCTACCATTGCTGAATGCTTGTAGTTCACAGAGTCACTGTTTCTTGGAAAGAGTTATTTTATATATATTTTTTTCATTTCAGATCTGCTTATTTTGTTACTTAACTTTTTGCCCACACTTACTTTTTCGGTAATGGGTAAGGGTCATACATACCATTTTTGCTTAGGCAGGGAATGCCTTGTTTTTCACCCGACTTCAAAGGGGAGGTTTGTTTTCAAACCTGCCAGTTTCATCTGTCACAGTCTTGTAAAGTTGCAAATGGAGAGTTGGAGTTCTTCGTGCACGCTTTTCCAGTTTCAGGAAAACTTAAGTTCCCTCGGCAAATGCTCCTTGAAGGACTTGAGAGGTGTTCATTGCTCATTTAATTGCACCGACCCAGGCCCTGCTGAAAGGTCGCTTCTCACTATGAAATGTGTCCTGAAATCAGTGCAAATATTGGAAAAGCGTTTCAAAATCTCTTCGTACCAGTCAGTTACATCTTCTTACTTATGAACGACCCATTAAATTGGACAGTCTCAAAAGTACGGTGTCTCTCTTTAGCCTTGACCTTCACGTGAGACATACAGTGAAGCGTCTGGTCACTTCTGGTCTCCTCTTGATACCATGTCAGCAGGGATGCAGTCCCTTTGACACCCGCGCAGCACCCTGTTCTCTGCAAAGGCCTCACTCAGAGACGGATGACTGATGGGTTCCTCTGAGGATTCCTAATGCAGAGCTCCCTGCCTCCTGGCAGGACAAGTGCTGTGTTCCTGCCCTTCACCCTCAATTTTTAAGAAAATTAAGTTTCCAGTTGAGGCAGGTCTATAAAGAAAACAAAAACTAACCCTGAACAGTCTCAAAAACGTACCTTTGTTGGAACTTTTTATTTTGAAATAATTCTGCATTTACAAGAGTCTCAAAGGTTGCACAGACTGCACTCATAGACCTATCACTTAGTTCAGAGCTAAAACTCCTAGAGGCTGGACAGCTCATGGTGCCTCCTGCTTGCAGACCAGACTTGGCCTGTGTGGCCGAGGGTCTGTGGGTGCTGGTGTGGGGCACCCACTTCAAGCAGGATGAGGGGAGTGGAAACATCTGAACGTGCTTGGGGTAGGGGGCTACAAGGCTCCATCGCCCCCTTGTTAACCAAGAAGAGGTCTTTTTGGACCCTGATCTCTGAGCACATGATAGTGGTCACTGAATGCTGAGAATGTGCTGGTCAGCTTCGTTTACCAAGCAAGACTCGTCTGGCTGTGGGACACTCTTGTTTTATGGAGGAAACTTTTTGCTGTAACATTCATTACCCCACACGTGGACAAAAGCCTCGTTGATACTCACTGATGAGCTTGATCTGCTGTTTTGTGAAAAGGTTGTTATCCTGTAGTCAGTGAGCTTGTACAGATTTATTGTAGGCTTTCTAGTGTGTGAGAATTTGAATTTTCCTGAGAAGAGGTCTTTAGGTTCCACGAGATTTTCCAGAGTGTGTGCCATCACCCCTGCCCTGGCCTTCCTCCTCCAGGGTGGCAGAGGCAGTGTGGAAAATGCCGTGCACATTAGGTTGGCTTTCCCAATTGCTGATGGGGTTTCAAATGTAGGTTTATTCTCTGTTGGTATATATCAAGGTATACATGTTTCTATTAAGGATAAAATTTAGTATGGACTTGATTTAAATAAGTTTTGATTAATAAAATTTAAATTGTTAGAAAAATTAATGTTCCCCTTTTATTATAACAGTAAAGTTTATTTTTTATACTTACTGAAATAGACCAGAATATCCCAGCACCATCAAATAGCTTAAAACCACAAAGTTTCAGTAGGCACAAAGGAAAAACCATTTCAGATTACACTGCTTTTATGCTAGAAAGTTTAAGGAAAAAAATGTCTGGAAGATTGTAAGATTATTGGGAAAATGATGGAAATGTTAATCTTAAATATGTATAGAAGACACTCTATTTCTTTTCAGTACCCTCTGACTCCCATGGAGAAAGCATGCCCTGTCTCTTCTCTTTCAGAATAATCCTATTTCTAAGGCTGTTTTATATCAATTACATTTTCTGGGGAGCCTTACAATTTGCACAAAAGCAAAAAAACGTCTTAGCTGTTTGAGATTTCAGAAGGCATCATTTGCCACATGTAGCTCCTGGTTCTCTAGAAAACCGATGTGTTAAGAGAAAGCCGTGCCTGGGCAGGAGTTGGGGATGCATTTTGGAGGAAGCTTGCTGTCCTTTCCGCCATGGGCTGCTCAGTCCACTGTGGGAGGTCGGCACTTGCCCAGGTGGGCGGTGTCCCCACGCACCCCAGATCTGGCTCGCATGCAGGAGGCAGGGGTTGGAAGAAAGCAGTTGTAAAAAAATTGTCTTTAAAGGCTCTGTATTGCATTGGAGCTCTCACAGATTTGGTGATCAGTTAAGGCCTACCTCACTCTTTATTGTCCTGTAGCCAATTCTCCAGCCTACCGAGGCACCTCGCTGTCAGCTGTCAGTGCCCCACTGTAGCCCAAAGGAGACCGAGCCCCATTCAGTCCCCTGGTGTTGGGCTGTGCCCTCAATGGCTGGCACTCAGAGAGCGCTGGGTAGCCGAGTCGTGCACACTGATGGAGCTGGCACTCCTGCCCACGAAAGCTCAGGCTGTCGGCTGTGCGGTCCAGGAAGGGGCTACTGGCTGTGTGTGGCTTAGGAGCCCTCGACACGTGCCTAGTCCCCACTGAACCTGAGTGTAAACATGCAACTCACACCAGACTTCACAAGCTTAGAATGTAAGGTATGTTGTTACTGTTTTCATATGAACTTGTTGAAATGAGAGCGTTTGCTATGTTTTTGACTAAATAAAACATTAAAATTGAGCCACATAGTTCTCTTTGCTTTTTAATGGGGCAGTGAGACAGTTTAAAATTACATATGTGGTTTGCATTTGTGGGTTATATCAAATTTCCATCTGACAGTCCCGTTCTGAAATAAAGTTGACAAGTGATGGCCTGTGGGCCCTATCTGCCCTATTTTACATGGCCAATAAGATAAAAAATGATTTTACATTTTTAAAGGGTTATTAATTTTTAAAAAAGTATATGCAACTGAGACCATGTGTTTAGCAAAGACTATCCTATTTACTATGTGGCCTTTACTATAAGAAGTCCGCGTATCCCTGTTCAAAAGAAGTTATGGGGATTAGAAGTCATGCTTCTCACGCTCCAGCAGTGGTCGTTTAGTGGGAGTCTCAGTCTTGAGATGTGACACAGCACAGCTGACGCCTCATTCAGTGACAGCATTCTGAGTGTCCAGTACTCGATGGAGGTGGCTCCGGCTGAGACTTGGAGAAAGGTGATTCAGGCAGGAAGAATGTTGCACATGTGATGTCCTTCCCACATTCCCCCCGAAGAGAAGGACTTGCCATCTGACCTGCTGGCACTGTCATCAGCCTCTGCAGAAAGCCATCTGGCCCATGGTCACACTCTTCCCAGGGTGGCCCATACTCAGTGAGGGAGCAGAGCACAGTGGGGAGGTCTCCATGATCCAGCTCAGCTGAGCTGACTCTGAGGACAGGCTGTGGCTATCCTTGGGCCTCCTCCTCGCTCAGCTTTTCCCTGCAGCCACTTGCGCCTCCTCCCCCTCCTTTCCTCAGGGGCAACCCCGAGGGCCTTCCCTAGTGAGTGGTGGGTGTACTCCACCCCCTCAGTTGGCAGCCAGAGAACCTGGCTGCATGGGACAGACAGGTGCATAGTATTCCCTTTGTTGGGAAGCAAGAATAAATAAGAGCTCTGTTGGGTGACAGTGACACTGATTACCTGGATAATTCAGAGTGTTTGAAATGATAGGCTGTAGATTCCTTGGAGAGTCCTGACTAGTATGGCTCATTTCATTGGAGCGTCTTTACGTAACTGAAAGGTTGCTGGTTTGATCCCCAGTGGAGACAAGTGCAGGAGGCAGCCAATCCATGTTTCTCTCTCACATCAACGTTTCTCTCTCTCTCTCCCTCTCTGTGTGCTGCATCGTCCACCACATAACATACAGGAGTCCACACCTAAATGGTGATGTTTTCCTGAGAATAAATTGTCTGGAAAGTAAGTCTTTGTTGTGCAGGTGTGAGTGGTGCTATAGAGAGTGCATAAGAACAGGGTCTCGGGTAAGCGGAAGAGAAGTGGTGTCGTGTACAAAGATCTTTGATTGCATGCATGTGAGAGAGGTGGTTCTGCCTCTGCCTTTTCCCGGAAAGCACCCTCTTCCCCCGGTCTCTCCAAGCCGGCTTCTTTGCTCAGTCTCTGTAGCTACCTGCCCCGGGAGGTGGGCATGGGGTCATAGCATGTGTGTTCTTAGTGGGTGGAGTCCCTGAATTTCTATGCTCACTGGATTAATGTAACCTTTAAGACCTTAAAAATATACCACTGAGGTGTATCGTTTCCTAGAAGCAGTTCGGTAACACTGATCCGTTGGAATACGCACAGACACGGCCACTGATCCATCAGACTCACTTCTAGAATGACATAATCCCCAATGGCATGTGCACGCATATCAAATGTTTACTGAAGCACTGCTTGTTAGTAGCAAAGCCGGACACGCCATCCATGCCCATTGGTTGGGGACTACATTATGGCACACGTGCTTCCAAATTATTGGCTGCCGGGTTAGAGGGGATGTAAACACACAGGGGAAACTGGGCAAGATGTGCTGATGGAAGGGGAGCCAACTGCAGCACAGTTTACGTGGCGTGGCCTAGCTTACTTTGATAGAAGAGGAGCCGTCTGGCTGTGGAGCTGTTTCCTGCCTCAGACTCTGTGTGTACAGACATGCTGCCTGGGACACTTCGGGGGAGTGGGGTGGAGAAGAGGGGATTTACATAAAGTTTCCTTTCTCTTTTATGGACTGTTTGATTTGGTTTTGCAGTGAATATACTTGTAAAATACTTTAAATATAAAGCCCCAATAGAGGACAAAACTGCATGGTAGTGACAATGACAGGTAACAGTCACTGGGCGCTTACTGTGGGCAGGCACTGCAGCACAGCTGCAGCGCACGCCTCCTCACTGACCTGCTCCAGATCCCCTGCCTGGCAGGTCTCCTGAGCTCCCTGTTTCACAGACGGTGACGGAGGCACAGACAGGCCTGGGGCTGCATGTCCTGGTTGTGTGAGGAAGAGCCCACTGAGAGCGCTGGAGCAGGCATTGCCGAGTGTTGCTGGCCCTCAGGTGACCAGGAAGGCTCAGCACTGTGGCTTGTAGTTTGTGAGCAGGAAGGAAGGGGTAGGTTCGTCCTTTCATCCTGTGACTTTCCCAAGGGTTCTTAGGAATTTTCAAGAAGAAAATGGGCTGTTCGATGCATTCCAGGGATGTATTTGTATTTGAGGAAATCATTTCCAGGGGGAAAAATCAGCTGTGCTTTGGAATTTTTTTGTAGGTATCGCAAAGCAGAGAGGTATCATATGACTCATTTCTCTTTAGAACTAGCCTAGGATAGTAAGAAACAATCCTTTTCATATTTTCCAGGATTATCGGTGGACTGAGAGATGCTAACAAGTGGGTTTTTTTTTACAATAGTTATCCAAGCACAGAAAGGAGAAAATAGCTCTAGGCCAGGGCTTTGAATGCATTTTAGAACAGTGATCCTTCATTCAACAGGTATTTCTTGTGTATCCGAGAAACCTACAGTGAATATATCTTTGCAACCAAATGCAAACTCCTCTAACCTCAGAACCCCACATTAAAATTGCTGCCCATAGCCCCAGATACACACGCATGCAAACTCCTTAGCCCCCTTTTTTCTCTGGCTTCCTTTCTTCCACAGCCCTCAGTACCATCTCGCACATTTACCGTATTTTACTTACGACTAAAATGTACATGCCTGGAAGGCAGACGTCTTCTCCATTTTGATCCCTGCTCTATCCACAGGACCAAGACTGGTGCCTGGCACACAGCGAGCAAGCAGTAGTTACTTGCTTCCTAAGTTAGCAGACCCACTCAGAAGCCAGAGCGAGGAATTGGTTCCTCTGCACAATCATGCACCGTGGGCTTCAGGCACCCTCCCTGAGGATGAAGGAGATGTTGAAGTGTTGAGACTGGGCAGTGAGTAAGTTGGAAGTTCCTCATGACCTTCCTGCATCTTTTTTCTTTGTTTGTTTATATTTCACTCATTTTCTCACCCTTTTTCCCATCCCACAAAGTCCAGAATGGCCACGGTAGTGACAGTCACCGTCAGCTTAAGGGAGGTACTGGGGCTTCTTTTTTTGTCATTTTGAAACAGAACCAGACAAATACTCATTGAGGTGAAGGGTTCTTCTCTATGGCTCTCCAGCTGTGATCAGATCAGTTCCAAATAGAAAGCTGGAAACTTATTTTCCTCATTTTTTGTTGGCAGTATTTATTTTTGTGTCAGCAGTGTGCTAGTCCAGATCTGTGCATCCAGGACTCAGTCTGTACATACGTGGTGACAGAAGAGAGGAGTTGCTCTGACTTCTGGCCTGGAGGAACTTTTAATCATCGAGAACCCAGACTCACGCTACTGAACCAGTGAGAGCACAGAGTGAGGTGGATGCTGAGCCAATGAGAACACAGGGTCAGGTAGCTGCTAAATCAATGAGAACACAAAGTCACACAGCTGCCAAACCAATGAGAATAGAGTCAGGCAGCTGCTGAACCAACAGCATGGAGTCAGGCAGCTGCTAAACCAGTGAGAGCACAGAATGAGGCAGCTGTCAAACCAATGTGAGCACAGAGCTAGGCAGCTGAGATCATAGGGTCAGGAAGCTGTGGAACCAATAAAAGAACCAATGAGATCACGGAGTCTGGAAGCTTTCGGACCAATGAGAGCACAGAGGCAGGTGATATAGTGTGCCTTGGGTCAGGTAGCACAGCAGCAGGAGGAAATGCTGTTAAGAACTAAACTTTGGAGATTTTTGGCAGTGTTCTCCTATCGTCCAGTGCCCAGGGGTCTTGGTGATACCTTGACAGGTATTTAAGTCAGAGCAGCTTGCTCTGTCTCACTGAGCTTAATGAGCATGGGGCACACATCCCAGGAGGACCTCATTCATAGAAACACCTGCTTTTGGAGAAATAATTTTTTTTTAGTGGACTGCAGGCTACCTCTTATTCTTGAATTTTAACTTCTCAAAATATAGGCACATCAGGGCACTTAATTGTAAGAGCTGAAAGCATTAATGAAAGCTTGTATTAATGCTTCATTAATAAATCAGCAGTGGCTCAGAAACTAGATCTTCCTTTTCCTGAAGACTTTAATGTATCTCCATGCTTCTAAGGGTCAGGAAACTACTAAAGTTTGAGGTCAGACAGTATCAGGTGGTGTTTCCATTCTCCGGACAGACCGACTGGTTCTGACACCCCTGGACGAACCCACCTGTGCCAGATGGGTGAGTCAGCTGACTTGTGTGGTGAATACACCTGTTATTCCCACACAGGGTTTGAAAGACCAACAAATAGGAGAGGTGTGTGTCTAGAGGGGAGAGCTTTGGCCTTTGCTTGGTAACGCTACTCTACCATGAGGGAAAGTGGGTCAGGAAAACTCATCTTCATGGAGCTTGGGAGTGCTTAATGGAACGATTTGGCAGCAGATAATGTCTTCCAAACTGGGCTCATTTTAGTCAGCGATTTTCAACTCTTCGTCTCACAGCACAGGTAAACTAGTTACTAACACACTGTGGCACACCAACAAATATATTTTTTGCCAATCTGACAAAAAAAAATAGGTGTAATTTTTAGTCATTCACACCAGGATGGCTATTGCTTTGTTGGCTGTGGCCATTTTTTATTTGACAATCTAGGGGAAAAGAGGTCAGTGCCCCTGACTAAATAGTCAGATGTTGCATGTTTTAAAATTCTTGTAGCACACCAGTTGAAAATAGCTGTAGTAGATTTTAAAATTAGAATATAATTGTATAGGTTGTGTAAGAAAGTCTAGAACATTTCCTTTGGATAATGCTCCAACAGCTTTAATTTAGACAAGTGAAAACATTTTTTATCAGTAATAAGACAGTGTTTTATATCCGTACTTATATTTGGTTATAGCCATATCCGACCTCACAGTTCACAGAGCGTACTTCTACATTCTAGGTCCTGGGCAGCAATCCCCAGTAGAGCCCCATTACTCTTTGAGGAATCCAGGCATTTCCATCCCAGGTGGCATTCAAGGAACATGAGTAATAGTGAGGTCCAAGGAGCAGGGAGACATCAGGTGTTGATTCTGCCTTTTCTACCACTTGCTTCCTTTGCAGGTGTTTCCATTTTCTCTTGGGTCAGAACCAGAGGAGTATTTGAGTCTTAACAAGTGAGTAACTGATCAGTATAAGGGCTCAACTGAAGCTACCCAGAAAAGGCAGGCAGGATTTTATTGGGTCCTCTCCAAATACCTTACAACAGTCAAGTCTCAGAAAACCTGTTAGCACTTTGGAATTTAGCCACACCAGCTAAGACTTTCTTTGGTTTCTTGACTTCCCGGAAGCTGGTTTCCTAGGAATTTTTTATGGAAGCTTTGGAGCCCATAAACTTTACAGATGCTGCTTCTAACAACATAATAAAGTCGTGCTAGAAGGCCTGCTGCCCCAGGACATTGTTTGGCATGGATTTTCTCATTGGACCCCTTATTCAGAATTCTTCCTTACCCATCCTTCTGCTTGGCAGATGGCATTGTCATAAAGGTGGCACAGAGCCAGCTCACAGCCTCTGCAGACTTGCTTTATTTAGTCTTCTCATCTCTGGGTGTCAGAGGGCTTGTGAATGGTTTCCTGTGGTTCCTGCCTGAACGAGGAAGTGAAAGTTTTCATGAACCCTGTGACTTTCTGAAAACCATTTTGAGCAGTTCTGCAAATTATGTTACTACGAGTTGAAACAAGAATCACGTAAATGATGGTCAGTGTAGACAATATTCCTAAGAACAGTGTAAATCCTACCCACACACTTTATTCAGGGGATATACTGGTATATACACAACGTTATGTGCATGTGTGTTTTCTGAAAGTATTTGGTGCAACAGGAACTAACACTGTGTACATGTACAGCATCTAAATTTAACATTACTCAAAAAGTTCACAATCCAAAGGTTGTGGACATATATTTAGAGAACGAGAATATCAAATTGATTTGACTTATTTTAAATATATTTTATCAGGAGGACTGAGGATACTGTTTCATCCTCGTCAGATGGGGTGGATTGAAGTCTTATATGAATGGAGGGAGCGTGGCCAGCAGATGACTCTCAGGCAACGACAGCAATTCATGAAGCACTCAGAGTGCTGGAGATAGATTTTTCTTAGAGAACAAGAGGTTGGCGATTGAGACACTTAGCAAGGACTCTTAAATTATTCAGTGATTTTCTCAACAGCCTTTGAAGGCTTGCTTATGTAATTATTTCATGGTTGACTTTATTCTTCTCAGAAATTGCCGTTTTTCTCTGTCCCTTTCTCAGGAGTAGTCCAGAAGTTTCTTTAAAGCACAAACCAGAGCTCTGTTCATGGCCACATTTCACAGAGGAGTCAGTGTGATGTGGCTGGTTTCCCTTACCACCCACCTCAGCAGTGCGGCCAGCGCACTGGGAGTCCCCAGCCGCACAGGAGTGCCGACCCATCCCCTGCAGCACAGGTGCAGCCGTAGGAGGACGGCAGCCCCAGGGAGTCTGCTCAGCCCACAGCTTCGCCTTACTCTCACTGCCACACTGTGTGCTTCTTTGTCCTCACTTTTCCAGTTAGGGAGCCTGATCAGCTTTAGCCTTGAATAAGCCATATGGCTTCAGGCTCCGAGCTCTCTGCAGGGCAGGCATGGCGCCTGAGTCCCGGAACCTATGCAGAGCAGGCAGGTGTTTCAGTCTCAGTTCTTGTAAGTGCTGAGATGGGTAATCCATGTGTTTGACATTTTCATGGAGAGGGTTCTGTTCAGTAGGAGTCTCTCCTGGTGACAGTGACACTGGGGCTGTTGCAGACATAGAGTAGCCCTCTGTTGAGAAACGCTCTGTGTGGTAAAACCCAAGCCAGCAGTGAATCTCAGTGAGCTCTGTGCTGGTGGGGGCACGGGCCGGGGAGGTGGGGGGGGGCGTGTCTGTGTCTGAGGGCTTTGATCTCAGCATTCACAGCGGTTCCTGTCACACTTCCTGTGCGGCCTCTTACCAGCATAGACAGAGAAGTATCGGAGATGGGAGTCTGCCCAGTACTGAGGGGACACTTAGCATGAACAGACTGCGTTCTGGACTCTTGGTCTTCAGTGGCTTGACCGTGCAGCCCAGCACCCAGTGCATGGCAGAGCCAGTGACTATGTCCCGAGCAAACGGACAAGCTGAAGGCTGGTACTCAGGGAGAGCTTCGTCACTGTCAGATGGGCATGGCCGGGCAGGGCAGCTGGGAAATGCCAACTCTGTGGAAGTCATTCAGCGGGCAGTTTGACAAATACTACTTGGGCCATTAAATGATAATAACAATGACACTTGTGCATTTTTTCCCAGGTAACAACTGTTTGGAGACATAAGATAGGGGTCAGCGCAGGCACAGGCCTGCTCAGGGGACCCGTGTCCCACCACTGGGAGCCACTTGCCTTGACTTCACAGGTCACCTCCTCCAACACCCTGGGCCTTCCCAGGGGATTCCTTGCCAGGTGCAGGGTGAATTCTGGTGAGAGACTTTATTGGCCAGGGGTAATGGACCTCTGACTTTTGTCCTCCACTCAGAATTTTGTCCTCCACTAGTGTAAATTCACGGGTGGCTGGGTTGCATTGGAAGGAAATCCTAGGTTGCAGGGGAATCTTGTTTGGCCTTCTTTGTCATCACATTTTGAACTTCACACAGTTATGTTCCTTCCTTTGGTTTTTCTGCCTTTGGTTCATTTTGTCATTTTGATGTGGGTGCTCTCCAGGTTTCCCCTCCCTCCGTGGTATTGATGGGGGCCAGGACCCAGCCAGGGTGCGCTCTGTTTCTGAAGCACCTCGTGGGACAGCCCTGGGAGGATGGGAGGAAGGTGGGCCTCTGGCAGCTGGAACTGTTTGGGACGCAGAGCAGAGGTCAGACAGCAGGCCCAGATGTCCGACGCCTCTCTATGGAGAAGACAGTCACAGAAAACGTGTCTTTTAACTAGAAAATGGTGGGAAGTTGTCTCATTTCAACATATTTGAAGACTGGGCACCCTCCCTCCCACAGGGCTTCCGAGCTCTTCTCAGAAGGTTGCTGTTCCCAGGGACTCAACCAGACAGACCCCTGCCTGGCCAGGGCGGCCAGGACTCAGTATGAGGCAGGAATCCTCTCTGCCTTTGGGTGTGAGCTACTCTGTGTCAGGTGAACTGAGAAGTCAGTAGGAAGAGGAGTGCATGATGATGTAATATCTCATGTTAAAGTTCAAGGGTGAATTAAAGTGTCCCATTTATATTTGGCTGCTTTTATGTTATTGACAAGAAAGTCAGAGCTACTCATTTTCAGCTGCTGGGTGCGTGTCCAAGGAATCCTTGAGTCTCTTATTTCTTATAAAGCATGTGCCAGGTGTGTAGAGACTGTGTTTCCTTGTTTAGCCACCAAACAGAGGCAGTGCTGACTTGGAGTGAGCTGTTAAGCAGCGTATTCTGAGGGGGACACAGTGACTGTTAGTCATTCAATCACTGGTACCCCCACTGAAGGGCTGACAGGCTAGTGGTTTCAGCCGTTTGCACTGGATTTTGCACTGCATGGCCCCACTTGCCCTTACGCGGAGGGTTTGTGACCACAGGCCACAGAAAGTGACATGCAGGGCCAATCAGTCCGTGTTGATTCAGTCTAAACACCTAGCTGTCAGCAGTGCTGTGTAAGACGCAGAGGGCTGCACGGCTCTGCATTGCGTCTGTCTCCACGTCAGCGTCCATGGCAAAAACTGGCTCAGGGCACATGCACCTGCTGTTCCCCGTGAGAGAAGGGGCATGGAGGTCTGCTGAGGAAAGGCCACAGCAGATGCAAAGAAGAGACCACCCGTGTCTCTGGCTCGCTCCCAGGAACACTTTCCAGACATTGTATTGTGTATATAGTTGATACATTTTCCTTCTGGGAAACATATCCCTTGATCTTGGAGTTCTATGTTGTGAAACTACACTTTTTTGTTTTTTCACTTATTATTTTTTAATATACTTTTATTTTAAGGGATAATCACTGTTTGAGCTGTTTGGTGTATGCACATACACACATATATATTGAAAACAAGAAAGGGGCTTGCTATGTTTGCATTAAAACTTGTGGCATAAAATCTCACACTAACCAGTGTGGATGAAAATGGTTGCCTTATTAAGAAGTCAGGGCCCAAGGCTCTGTTCTCAGTGATCATTGTAAAATATATCCAGAGCCTTAAAGACTATAGATTCTTGGAGTGTGGTTCAAAATGTTTGCAGGTGTAATTTCCAAAATTCTTATCTACTCAAGAAAGTGATTCCAGAACTGACCTTTCTATTTCCTTCTTAACTTTAAAGGTGAATGCATTGTAGTATAATATGCACCCTCTTTGAAGAAGATGAGAGATCCTGAAGAAATGCTGGAGTCATCAAGGGGTTTAGAAAAATAACCTAAGGTTTCCTCTTCTGTTATTAGCAAAAAAGGGAGAAGTAACTTGATGTTAGAACCAGTTCTTGTGGGTGTTTTTCCAGAGAAGTGGGAAAAGGTGCAGAGACTGACATTGGAGAGGTACACCTGGTGACTTTTGTAGTCCTCACCCGAAGATACGTTGTCCTGATTTGAGAGAGAGGGGAGGCGGGGAGGCAAGAGAGAGAGAGAGGGAGAGATTGCCTTCTCTGCGTGCCCTGAGTAGGAATTGAACCCACAACCTTTTTGGTGTCCAGGATGACGCTCCAACCAATTGAGCCACCTGGCCAGGACTGGGTGACTTTTTAGGTAGATAAATCTCTGTTATGTGGACTTTGTCACTTGGAAAGAGTTTGATAAATTTTTTCCATTACCTTCAAGATAAAAGGTCATTTAAATTTTAATGTCAAAGATGTTGTTTAGCATCAAGTGCCTTTAGTGATTAGGCTTCATTCATTACCCATTAATTTTCCTGTTTAAATTCTAATTTTGAAAGAAAATAATGGGGGATACATTTGTTAAGTGCTTATCTCTCTTGATTCCCAAAGATATCTATTATTTAAGAAATGGACAGGTTTCATGATTATATTGACATAAAAATAAAATGACCCTACTCAACCCTTTTTTACAGCGTCACTGATTTTTGCTCATCTTCACACTAAGTAGACATTTTACTCTCCGTTTCCTTGTGTGGATTTCCTCTCTGGCCCCTGGACTGTAGGTGATGGGCCACTGTGCAGGCAAGGGTGGTGCTGCAGGCCCAGGACATCACTCTGGGGCCCAGATGGCATTTCTGGACTGGAGAGTAGTGCTACTTTTCTGAGAATAGGATTGGGGGGCCACGCCTCCTCCTTGGCCTTGTGCAAGTGCTTCGGGCCAGGGTTTGGGCTCCACCACGCTCCTAAGGGCTGCGTCAGCTGCTCTGTTCCTGGGACTGGTACCCCAGCTTGTCGCGGTCCTCACTGAGGAAGGTGAGACATTAAAACCTGGAGTTGAAAAGAGAACAGAGCTAGACCCAAACAAGTGTCAGCCCTAAAAACAGAGACAACTTCGCTACTCCAGAGAACTTGACAGATCAATTTAAGAAACAGAGGCTAGCAAGAAGAGTCTCACAAACAATGGGAAGACAAAGAAACAATTCCGAAATGAAAGGAAAGGAGGAAGCCCCAGAAAGAATGATAAATGAAACAGAGGCAAGCCAACTATCAGATAGTGAGTTCAAAGCATTGGTTATCAGGAAGTTCAAGAAGCTTGATGAGCTCGCAGAGAGCTTTGAGAAACTACAGGGAAACTATAATGAACTCACTGCAAACTATGTCAACATGAAAAAGGAAATAGAAAC
>PVJI01011981.1:0-53729 GCA_004026765.1 Micronycteris hirsuta | reverse complement strand
TGCAAATAACTGTAATTGAACAACAATAAAGTAATTATTTAAAAAAAGTTTCATGAACTTACACTGCCCTTCAGAATTAAAAAACTATCATTCTAGACTCTTCTGGAAACCCAGAAAGCTGATAGGCATTTATCTGCATGGTGACATTTTGAGTTTCCAAGAAGCCTCTCCTGTTTCGTGCAGTGTTCTGTAATGCATTTAAAAAAGAATCTGATTTTCAGTAAGTCAGAATTTTAACTTTGCGTCATACCTGAAAGAAATGCTTTAATTCGTGAAATATGTCTAAACCCAAAACCTCAGTGAATGCTCTTTCCAGAGCATTTGTCAGCCTGGCCTTATTTTATTGAAGAGGTCGTCTATTAAAGGAATTAGAAGAAATTCTTTTTTTTAAATCCTCACTTGAGGACATTTCTTCACTGCTTCTAGAGAGAGAGAGTAAGTCAGAAAGGAAGGGAGAGAGAGAAACATCGATATGAGACAGAAACATCAATCGGTTGCCTCCTGTACGTGCCTGGGACTGGACAACACTCCAGCCAACTGAGCCACACTGGCCATGGCTCAGAAGAAATTATAATACTAGAGTTTAATTGGGGTTGGTAGAAAAGTGGATAGCTACAGATTTCTTTTCATTCCCCACATCTTTCAAAAATATATAGCATGATCTGTGGCCATACCACCCTGAAGGCACCCAATCTCATGTAGAAATACACAGCATGTACATTTGTCTCCTTTCTGTACCTTCCAGAGTATGTTTATTATTGGTGTGTATGTGTGTGTGTGTGTTGGGGGGAGCAGAGACACTAGCAGTGAAACTAATCATGCTATTGGAGAAAATTTAGGTTTTACCACCCATGCTTCTGTGAAATGCCATAATATTAATACTCACACTAGCCTTTCTGCTGCTTTTTCAGGATGAAAAACTGACTGGTAATGTATTGGCTAATTTATGTAATCTCTGTGCATAATGTGATTCAGCCCTAGAGAGAGCTGTAAATCCATGACAATCACACCTGGCTTCACCTGCAGACAGTTATTAGATTCCTTGGTCAAAGAGCATATAAGGGAAACTGGAGAGTGAGGAAGTCAAAAGTTGTTTCATTTCATTGTAGTTTTGATTTGAATT
Organism: Micronycteris hirsuta; assembly: GCA_004026765.1. Lineage (NCBI taxonomy): Eukaryota > Metazoa > Chordata > Mammalia > Chiroptera > Phyllostomidae > Micronycteris > Micronycteris hirsuta. Next base: position 52,606 of record PVJI01011981.1, on the reverse strand, counting down.
TCACTAATAGCTGGTGAAGGTGAGCATCTTTTTAAATATCTATTGGACATTTCTATGTTCTCTTGGAAGAAGAATTTGTTCAAGTCCTCACCCATCTTTTAATTGAATTGTTTTGTTGAGTTGCATGAATCTTTATATATTTTATTATTTTTTTATTTTTATTTTTATTTTTATTTTTTTAAAGATTTTATTTATTTATTTTCAGAGAGAGGAGAAGGGAGAGAGAAAGAAAGAGCAATGTATGGTTGCCTCTCACATGGCCCTCATTGGGGACCTGGCCTGCAACCCAGGCATGTGCCCCGACTGGGAATCGAACTGGGACCCTCTGGTTCCCAGCCCGCGCTCAATCCACTGAGCTACACCAGCCGGGCGAATCTTTATATATTTTAGATATTAACCCCTTATCAGAGATATTATTTGCAAATATCTTCTCTCATTTTATTGGTTGCTTTATTGCTCTATTTGTGATTTCATTTACTGTGCAGAAGCTTTTTAGTTTGATATAGTTCCATTCATTTATTTTTGGTTTTGTTTCCCTCACCTTTAAAGTCATATTCATAAAATCGTCTCTAAGACCAAGGTCCATAAGTTTACTACTTATGTTTTCTTCCATGTAATTTATTGTTTCAGGTCTTATATTTACATCTGTGATTCATTTTGAGTTAATTTCTGTAAATGGTGACAAATATCAGTCTAGTTTCATTCTTTTGCCTATGGCTTTACAATTTTGCCAGCACCATTTATTGAGGAGGCTTTCTTTTTCTCTAGTATGTTTTGGCTCCTTTATGAAAGATTATTTACTCGTATATATGTAGGTTTATTTCTAGGTTCTCAATTTTGTTCCATTGGTTTATATATCTACTTTTCTGCCATTACCATGCTGTTTTGATTATTGTTGTTTTGTAGTATAATTTGAAGTCAGAAAATGTGATAACTCCAGCTTTTCTCTTTTCTCAAGGTTGATTTGGCTATTCAGAGTCTTTTGTGGTTCTATACAAATATAATGACTATTTTTGTTCTGTCTTTAAAAAATACTATTGAGATTTTGATGGGAATTGCATTAAATCTGTATATTGCTTTGGGTAATATGGCAATTTTGACTATGTGATTCTTCCAATTTACTGATATGAACATGAACAAGAAGACATGGAAACAACTGAATTGCCCTTTCATTGATGATTAGATAAAGAAGGTGTGGTATATATATACAATGGAGTACTATTCAGCCATAAGAAAAGATGAAATACTGCCATTTGTAACAACATGGATGGGTCTTAAGAATGTCATACTAAGCAAAATAAGTCAGGCAGAAAAATAAAAAATCATATAATTTTACTCATATATGGGCAATAAAATTGAACTCAACAATGAACAAACAAGACTGACAAACAAACAAAAAATCCTTTATAGATACAACCAGTATCTTCGTTACCAGTGGGGAATGGGAATGGGGAGATAGAAAAGGGCAATGGAAGAAGATTTGACTTTGGGTGGTAAACAAACAATGAAATGTATAGATGATGAATTCTAGAATTGTACACTTGAAACCTACATAATTTTTTAACCAGTGCTACCCCAATACATGTTTCTAAAGATTTATTTATTTAGTTTTAGAGAGAGGGGAAGGAGAAAGAGAAGGAGAAAACATCAATGTGTGGTTGCCTCTCTCATGCCCCCTCCGAGGACCTGGCCTGCAACCCAGGCATGTGCCCTGACTGGGAATTGAACCAGCCACCCTTTGGTTCTAAGGCCCATGTTCAAACCACTGAGTTACACCAGCCAGGGCCCCTGATATCTTTTTAACAATTTATTTCATCACTGAAATTTTCTTGTGCATAAAAAAATCAGGAATGTGTCAGATATCTGGATAAGGAGATCGGACATACTGTGAGTTTGTTAATGAAAATAATTTTGTGGTTTGTAGTCAGAGTTCCTGCCCTGAGGCATTCATGGCAAAGAATTCGTAGATGACAAAATAGTCTATAATGTTTATACTTTGTTGTACTATCAGGAAAGCATCTAAAAATAGACCTGGATCATTACTCAGATGTCCTAACATTGGATGGAAAGAAATTAATGTTTGATTATTTATTATTTTTGAGTTAATCTAAGTAATGGAGCAGCCACTGCATCTACATTTTATATAACGCACATTTTATATGACCTATTTAAAATGATAGAAATTACGTTTTCGCTACATTACTTCCTGATACTTTTTACATGATATTAATTAGAAATACATTATTTTTCCATTTGATATACATACTAATTTCAGTGTACCAAGGAAACACATGAAAAACAAGTCATTTTAAAGTTCGTTGGGACAACCAGCATAGACAGTGATGAAGTGAATCGAAAGTGCTCTAGCCTGGAAATTAGTAAAAGTTTAGCTAAAGTAAAATCACATTAATACTTCATTAAAGGCTCCAATGCCTGTATCTGTACATGATTTAATTATTTATAAAATGTATTTGCAACCAAATATTTGTTTTAATTATATTCTTTTCTTTGGGTGGTATGTTTAATTTCTCATTTTATCAAAGAAACTTCTTCTATGGCAGTTTCTTTCCTTCAGGTTTTGAACTTCAAAGCCCTACCCTCTTAAAACTGCAAGGCATCTTCTAATTAGACAACTGTCTTTGTTCTCTATTGGTTAAATGTTTTTTAGTGATTCTTTATATGACATTGAAATTAATAATGCAGGGCTTGGGAACAACTACTACTTTCTTTTCTGTACAATAGAGTAGCTTGCTTGTCATAGAGTTTGTAAGAACGAAATTTTATTATCTGTACTCTTTACCACTTAGTTCCTTTCATTCCAAATAATTATTTTAAGATTAATATATGTTGATGCTTGTCTCATAGTTCATTTTTTGTATTGCTGAGTAGTATTCCATACCACAGGCTGTTTATCCACCTGCCTGTTGACGGTGATTGGGAATATTTAAAGTTTGGGGGTATTACAAAGAAAGATGCTTGAACACTCCTGTACAGGCTTTTGTATGTATATATACTGCCTCTTGCGAAAAATCCTAGGAGTGTAATGGCTGCAACATAAAAAGCTGCCATTTTAGCAGATGGAGACGTAGGCAAAAACACGTTGCTTCCTAGCAAAATCAGAAGAAAGATAACAACCAATTTAAAATCAAACAACAACCAGAACTGCCAGAAAAACATGTGCATAGAAGTCCAATAACCAAGGAGTTAAAGAAACATCCAGACAGTGTGCCAAGACAAAGAAATATGGTGCCCAAATGGAAGAGCAAATCAAAACTCCAGAAAAAGGGTTAAGCAATGAGGAGACAGACAACCTATCTGATGCAGAATTCAAAACATTAGTAATCAGGATGTGCACAGAATTGATTGAGCTCAGTTGCAAAATGAAGGAAGAAATGAAGGCTATTCAAAGTGAAATAAAGGAAAATATACAGGGAACCAACAATGAAGGGTAGGAAACTAGGATTCAAATTAATGATTTGGAACAAAAAGAAGAAATCAGCATCCAACCAGAAGATTATGAAGAAACAAGAATGCAAAAAAATGAGGAGAGGCTTAGGAACCTCTGGGACCACTTTAAATGTTCCAACATCTGAATCATGGGGGTGCCAGAAGGAGAAAGGGAAGAACAAGATATTGAAAACTTATCTGAACAAATAATGAAGGAAATCTTCCTCAATCTGGCAAAGGAAATAGACTTCCAGGAAGTCCAGGAAGCCCAGAGAGTCCTAAAGAAATTGGAGCCAAGGAGGAGTACACCAACACACACCGTAATTAAGTTACACAAGTTTATAGATAAGGAGAGAATCTTAAAAGCAGCAGGAGGAAAAGAGAGAGTTGCCTGCAAAGGAGTGCCCATTAGACTATCAGCTGATTTCTCAAAAAGAAATCTTACAGGCAAGAAGGGGCTGTAAAGAAGTATTCAAAGTCATGAAAGGTAAGGACCTGCATCCAAGATTACTCTATCCACCTAAGTTATTATTTAGAATGAAAGGGCTGATAAAGTGCTTCCTGGGAAGGCCAAGGTCAAGTTAAAGAAGTTCACCATCATCAAGCCCTTATTACATGAAACATTAAAAGGTCTTATCTAAGAAATAGAAGATCAAAAACTATGAACAGTAAAGTGGCAACAAATGCACAACTATCAACAACCAAACTTAAAAAAAAATGAACTAAGCAAACAACTAGAACAGGATCAGAGTCATAGACACAGAGATCACATGGAGGGTTATCAGTGGGGAGTGGATAGGGGAAGAATGGGGGAAAGGTATAAGGAACAAGAAACATAATTGGTAGGCATAAAATAGATGGGGAGAGGTTAAGAATAGTATAGGAAATGGAGAAGCCAAAGAACTTCTATGTACGACCCATGGATGTGAACTATGCAGGGGGAAGTGGTGGAGGGTTAGAGGGTCAGAGCAGGAAGGAAGGGGGATAAAAGGGAGAGAAAAAGTGGGATAATCATAATAACATAATCAATAAAATATACTTTTAAAAAAACTGCCATTTTAGAGCTCTGCATTACTTTGTGTAGATAAATATTTCTTTCTAGCCTCATTTCTTTCTGCCTAAATGTTATTCTTAAATATTTGTATGATGATAGTGCGTTTAATAAATTTGTTCAGATTTAATGTCTTAAAATGTCTGTATTTCACCTTAACTTTTGAAAGATATTGAAAAAGGTGCATGTTTTATGTTGTCATTTTTTCTTTTCCATACTTTAGAGATGTTGCTCTACTGTATTCTCACTTCCATGTTCATGGTACCTCACTAACATCATTCTCGCCAAGATCATCAAGGTCTTTTTACTCCTAAGTTCATTGCATTGTTTATCACATACATGCCTTGCCCTCTAAGCATTTCTTGAAAAACATAAGACTTTGTCCTCCCTGATATCCCATGCTCCTAATTTTTTCCTGATTCCTCTGGCTAATCCTATCCAATCTCTTTTGTGCATGATTTGGCTTTCCCTTTCCTCCTTTATTTACATAGGGTACCGTTTATACCTAGTTAATTTTCCCTTCTTGCTCTGATTATTTTCTGATCTCCATTGTCTTCTCTTTCTTCAATTGTCATTTAGGTACTGATGGTCATCTCTAATATCTGAGCTGAACTTCAGATACATATTAGGTTATTTATTAGGAATTTCCACTTGGATGTTTTGTAACATCCTTCTCAAACTTTGGCACCCTCTTGAAATTCTGCCATCTCTTCCTCTTCAAACTCTGCCAGTATCTCATTGTACTAATTTGGTGAATTCTTCAATGTTTTTTTCTGAGTGCTGAGTAAGTGTGTGTAATTACCTTCTGCCCCTAGTTATTGTTTTCTGGTCTTGCCCATTGAACTATGTATTTAATTTAATGTATTTGCAAAATTCTTTTTTACCTGGCCTACCTTCCAGCTGCAGTTTCTGTTGGCTAGCACCTATGTCACCGTCCATAGTCTGCAAGTGACCATGAATAATTTCTATGTTGCTATGTTCTCTCAAATTTATCATGCTCATAAGAATAAAGATTTTATAAAAATTATAACCTCAGGTTTGCAAAATATATTAAGATTTCAATAATTATTTATAGATAGTATAATTTACAGGCACACATATAGTTAAACATAGCTTAAAGTTTTCAGGATATATATTTCAACAAACTAGCAAAACATCGTATTTTCTTTTCAAATTCCTAGCATTTATATCCCTCCTCATTTATTTGCCTTTTAGCTGGACTTTGCTGTTTTATTTTTAGATAAAAAGTTATCATTCCATTTAAGATTATTAATCTGACATTAACATATATGACATTGCTTGACTTTTAAATCTGATTAATTTAATCTTGTTCAAAAGAATATTTGATGACATTTAAAGGATATTAAAATTATGCATAAATCCTCTGTGCATAATTATACTTATATTGCAACAAATAGACTTGGCATAATTAGTATTCCAAATTGAGTACTAATGGATTTCAACATTTTCATATCACTCTTGAAGGCTTCCTGTCATATCTTTGATGGTGCACAAAAATCTGTGTTCTTCACGGTTAAGCAATTGCCTAGAATAAGTTCATATCTTCTTTCATTTACAATTTTTTACTATTTTGCAAGAAATAATAAGTTCCTCCACTATATTTCTACTACACCAATACCTAAGTATCCTTGAAAAAAATATAAAAGAACTATATGTTGTATTATAATAGTAGCATAATAGTAGTATAATATTAATATGAGGGGGGACCCAGAAAACTGGAATTTATTTTTTTAAATGTGTATTTATTCTTACATGTTTAGACTTCAGTCACCTTCAAAGTACTGTCCATTTAATGCAATACACCTATTGAGACATTTTTTCCACTGCTCAGAACAGTTTTTTAACTCATCAATTTTGATGCCTTTTAATGCTTTTGCCATTTTTTGTTTCACCTGTTTCACATTGGTAAAATGTTTTTCTTTAAGGAATTTTTTCATCTTAGGAAACAACAACAAAAAAAAATGTCTCAGGGTAAGGTTGGGTAAATGGGGAGGGTGGGCATGGGGATCATGCCATTTTTGGTCAAAAACTGCCAAACAGTCAGCACAGTGAGGGCAGGTGTGCTTGTAAACCACCCATCATGAAATGGGCAAACGTGTTGAAAGAGTCTTAAAGAAAAATTCACTGAAGCCAAATGTAGCCTCTCACAACAATGCCAGCTAGGTCACTGATACAGACGGGTTCCTACAACACTCACCTAACAAAGGAAAACTGTACTACAAAGTCTCTGCCCTCCAGAAGATAATTCAATATTTTTTTAGCCCCCCTCTAGTATAACTTTGTTAAGTAATGGAAACATACTTTAACACTCATTTGTCAAAAGCAAACTCATTGTGAACATTAAGGATTCATTTATTCTACATTAATTTGGTAGATGTACAGAAGACTTTGAACATTCTTCATAGCAACAAAATATTGAAACAAAATTCATAAATGCCTTCAAATAATTTACAATCTAGAATTTAGATAGGATGAGAGATGAAACAAATATTGCAATCTACAATACATGTTACATTGTGGTCAACTTGGACTTGTGAATGTAAAACATAAATTAAAAATAAAGAATATAAAATTAAAAAATCTCTCATAGCTGATTAATATAGTGTAGTATCAGTAACATACTCTGTGACAAGGGCTATATAAACTGTTAAAAATCTAAGTGACAGAGATAAAACCCGGGGTGAATAATATTCAATCAGATTCACCACAGAAGAATCTTCTGGATAATACTTAAGATAAATCTTAATTAGGATAATGTTAGATAAAGTTTAGAAGTTAGAGACAAGAATATATTTATTTTTTAAAAGATTTTATTTATTTATTTTTAGACAGAAGGGAATGGAGGGAGAAAGAGATGGGGAAAAACATCAATTTGTGGTTGCATCTCATGTGGCCCTCCTGGGGACCTGGCCTGCAACCCAGGCATGTGCCCTGACTGGGAATCGAACTGGTGACCCTCTGATTCACAGCCCGTGCTCAATGCACTGAGCTATACCAGCTAGGGTGAGACAAGAATATATTTATATAAATAGAGATGTGAACATAAGTACAATTCAGGAGAGCCATATATTAAAAATATATAGATTTGAGTTATTGAAATAAAGCAAGAAGAGCAACTTTAGGGATATTGAGATTGACAACTCAAATGACACTTAGAATTTGTTGGGAAGTAGAGAATCAACAACTTAGTGTTTCTGAATTAGTGAAATAAAGACAATTGAAGTGGCAAACACGTTCTCCCATACAGTCGGTTTCCATTTTCATTTTGATGATGGTTTCTTTAGCTGTGCAGAAGCTTTTTTAATTTTATGTAGTCCCATTTGTTTATTTTTTCCTTTATTTCCCTTCTTGTAGGAGATATATTGGTGAAAATATTGCTACATGAGATAACCAAATTTTACTGCCTGGGTATTCCTCCAGAATTTTTATGGTATCACAACATATTTAAGTCTTTTTTCCATTTTGAGTTTATTTTGTTAGTCCAAATATATAAAGAACTTATACAACTCAAAACCAGGAAGAAAAATTACCCATTTAAAAAATGGGCAAAGGACCTGAATAGACCTTCCTTTAAGGAGGACACACATATGACCCATAGACAGATGAAAAAATGCCTACCATCACTAGCATCGAAGAGAAGCAAATTAAAGCACAATGAGATATCACCTCACACCTGCCCAAATGGCTACCATTAACAAATCAACAAACAACAAGTGCTGGCAAGGAGGTGGAGAAAAGCGAACCCTAGTGCACTGTTGGTTGGAATGCAGACTGGTGCAGCTACTGTGGAAGGCAGTATGAAATTTCCTCAAAAAACTAAAAATGGAACCGCCTCTGGATCCAGCAATTCCACTGGTGGGAATATACCCAAAGATTCCTGAAACACCAATTTGAAAGGACTGATGCACTCCCATCTTCACAGCAGCACTATATACAATAACCAAATGTGGAAACAGCCTAAGTTCCCATCAGTAAATGAGTAGATAAAAAACCATGGTACATTTACACAATGGAATACTACGCAGCAGAAAGAAAAAACTCTTACCTTTGTGACAGCATGGGTAGAACTGGAGACTAATATGCTAAGTGAATGAAATAAGCCAGTCAGTGAAAGACAAATACCATATGATCTCACTTATAAGAGGAACCTAATGAACAAAATAAACTAATGAGAGAAAAAGAACCAGAGGTATACAATCATGGAACAGACTAACAGTTGTAAGAGGGAAGATGGGGACTCACTGAAGGAAGGTAAAGGGATTATCAGTCAAAGAACATGTATGAAGGACCCATGGACATGGACAATGGTAAGGGGACTGAATATGGAAGTGGGTAGTGGGTTGGGAGAAGGGAGTGAAGGGGGAAAAAGTGAGACAACTGTAATAGCATAAACAATAAAATAGTTTTAAAAGTGAAGTGGTACTTCTGGAGAGTCTAGCTAATTGGGCAAAGTTCACTGAAGCATGTGAGAATGAAAAATAAAATCTCAATGAGAGTATCATCATAGTCAACACATTAATTATAGGCATGACCTTCCAAAAAATTATGTTCACCAACAAAAGGTGTGGGTGTGGGCGCCACTGAGTTGAAATCCATATGGTATTGAGTAAATATCCTTCTAGGCATCATCTGATACCTGAGCTATCCCTAAATATCTTCTTTTTAGTGATATATGAATATGTGTTTTCTAATTATTTGTTGAAAGAATTAAGATGTATAGCACCATAACATGAATTAAGAAAATATTTATTTATATGTCTTATACTAACAAAAACAAAAAAATCTTTGTCAATTTTTTGTCAATAAATATTACAGAGTACTTTAAAAAAAGATAAAAACACAGTTGAAGGATAGAATATTCTTTGATGTAGGTCCTTGCCTTTCATGACTTGGTATGCTTCTTTCCAGCCCCTTCTTGCTTGAAAGGTCTCCTTTGAGAAATCATCTGATAGTCTTATGGGAACTCCTTTGTAGGTAACTGTCTCCTTTTCTCTTGCTGCTTCTAAGATTCTCTCCTTATTTTTAATCTTGGGTAATGTAATTATAAAGAACTTATGTGTATGACCTATGGACAAAGACCAAAGGGTGGGGAATGGGGGGGTGCGGGGTGGAGGGGAATAAGGGGGGAATGGGATAACTGTAATAGCATAATCAATAATATATATTTTTAAAAAAACACAGTTGAGTAAGCTAACTGAAATGTGTGCTGCATGCTTAGGCAACTCACATTTTTATCTTTGAGGAAGCTGAGCTTTGATTGTCTTACTTCTGTTGAGTTGTGGTTACTACATTTTTCTGTTCACTATTATTATAGCTGTGGAATAACCAAAGGAATCACTATTAGGTTCTCCAAGTTTCAGAAATAATCTTCCCTGCCCCTACTATGTAGCAGCAACATTACCCCCTCATGATCATGATAATCCAATACTCCCAGCAGTGTAACTTTCTGTTCCCTGATGGTACTATGCTGAGAACCAAGAGTCCTACCCAGCAGAGTTCAGTGTAGAGAAACAGAACATAATGTCTACACGTCAGTCACTAAGAGTGGTAGATAAAGCAGCCAATTTTCATGCCATCATTTGATTTTCACTCCATGTTTTCTAAATATAGAGGATATGGCACAATATATTGGATGTTGTCTTAATGAATGTGGAACACCCTAGAGGACAGTATCCATAGGGTCGATCCCTAAGTTAATGCCCTAGTTGAATGTCTGTCTTAGCCAAGGTATTTACTGGCATTTTGATATGTGGTAGAAAGAATGGATCATTTAGGCCTGTTTCCATTATTGCACATATTTTGCTACAAAGTTATTCCTTTGGCCTGCATCTGAATTATTTTGGATTCCATGTCAGTATATCTGCCATTTTCTAAGTTTTTGAATAGTGGTCACTGCAAAAACACTTAGAGTAGAGGAAGAAATCTATGTTTGGAGGGAGGCATTATTTCTAACAAGGAAGTTTGCTACCATGATGGACTGGAGAGGATCTAACATAGTCTCCATCTCTACAAATGTGGCCACTTCATTTGTGAGCCCATTTCATAATCAGTGGTATAGTGGGGCATAGACATGGCCGGTATCCACTGGATATGTCATATGTCCACCATACTGTCAAATGACCTTCTGCATTTGTATCCTCTCTATTGGGTCCATCGCATGCCTCTACTCCAGAATATCTTTTCTTTGACCTTTGAGTTTTGCTCTTCTGTGTCCTGAACAACCAGGCATTTGCACTACCCTTTAGTGTATCCCATGTATATTCTTATAAGAGGCCATATCTCCTCTCTGTGAATCAAGTTTCAGTCTTGCCCCATGAGGCCACAGATTTGAGTTTTGGAAGAACGATCATTGCAGCAGAAATAATGAAGTTCTGAACCCACCATGCATGTAATATTCTGGGTCCTCTGTAAGTGCTTGAGTCCAATTATAACAACAAATTTTCATCAGACTGTTTATGCTCTTGCCCAAAATGATTACCTGATGGATCTTACGATAGCCGTTTTTCAATGAGTAGCCCTGATCCCTCGGTGTCTAATAGTCAGGGTTTCCATCTCAATTTGTGCTTAGTAGCATGCCTGAAAGTATTTTTCAAATAGTGAGTGGTTTTCTCTTGAAGAAGTCCTGGCCTTTTTCTAGAACTTAGAAGCTCTGTGCTGTGACTCTCCAATTGGGTTTTCTCAGAGAATACTTATTCAACAGGGATATTTCTTGTAAGATTGAATGTGATCTTACATCACAGCTTCGACTTCACCGAGTAAGCTCCCCTTGACTGAAGTTACAGACTAAATTGTCAAGCTTTCAATTCATTGAAATATGCTTTGAAAATCCATAAACTTTCATGTACTCCTATGCCTTTTAATAGTTAATACTTCAAGATGCAATATTGTGATCTTAATTTTAGTGAGTATTTTTTACAAGAACTCCCTATAGATTTAGAATAAGAGCTATTACTGTAGGAAATATCAAGTGGAAGTTTCTGTAACTGCCCTTTGCAGCTAAGATATTAAATCAAATATTTATCTACGAATTGCAAAAATATTTTCAAAAGGTTCATCATTGTGTCTACATTTTAAGGGATCATACAATAAATATCAGTACCAGGCCCAGGTTCCTTGCTAGGACATTACTTTCTTAAATCTTGAGTAGAGAATCTTATCAATGTTCTAGTTATTAATCATAACTAGACTTCTGGTATCGTTTCAGAAACTATAGAAAATGACATACAAGCAAAAAAGTATTTAAAAGAAACATAAGCAAATATCTATGATGTAATGTATTCATTAATTCATGTCAACATAATATAAATATAAACAAAATATTTTAACATAAATATAAATATAAACAAAAATATTCAAGGTTTACATTAGAGTTAAAGAACATATGTCAGAAAGATATTCAAGAGGGTAGTGTAAGAAGATCCTGAGATCATCTCATCTTATAGACACAAGAAATCTACAACTATATGTGGATTAATTTACTCCAAAGTGAATCTGGATCTGAATGAACAGAGCCTCCCCTAAAAGGGACAGCATCAAGAAGCGTAGCAGAGGCAAAGATGTGATACTCCTAAGAAAAATAACCACACTTCAGAAAAATAACCGCAATTCACTGGCAGGAGGTATCTCACGGGCATGGAAATTTCCTCTCAGCGATATGAGATTCAAACTCTACAAAAGGCCCTGGGAACCTACATGGGAGAGGTGAGCCACTCAAAACACCTGGCTTTGAAAACCAAAGTAGAATATATCCATGAAAAGTATAGAACTACAGGGCTTACACACTGACTCACTAGACTTGAAAAAATAGGATACGTATTTAAATAAAGCAAATATGGACACACATAAAAAAATATAATGGAAAGTTTAACAATAATAGCAAAAGACTTTAATGCCCGACTTACATCAGTGAGTTATCTGAACAAAATCAAGAAGTAAACATTAAAACAAATGTACTTAATAGATGTATATAGGACCTGTCATCTGAAACAGCAGAGTGCACATTTTTTTCAAGTGTACATGCAGGATTCTCCAAGATAGATCACATGTTAGGCCACAAAATAAACCTCAATAAATTTAAGATTGAAATCATATCAAGCATCTTTTTTTGACCACAGTAGTATAAAACTAGAAATCAATTATATAAAGAAAACTGGAACAAATGCAAACACTTGTAGGTTAAACAACATGCTATTAAACAGCCAATGGGTCAATGGAGAAATCAAAGAGGAAAACAAAAAACACGTTGAGACAACTGAAAATGGAAATACAATGGTCCAGAATCTAAAGGATGCAGTAAAAATAGTTCTAAGAAGAAAGTTCAGAGCAATGGAGGCCTACCTCAAGAAATAAGAAAAACCTCAAAAAACCACACATAAAGGAATTAGGAAAAGACAAAACATGCAATGCCCACAATTACAGGAAAGAAAATAACAAAGATCATAGTAAAAATAAGTGAAATAGAGACTAAAAATAAAGGAAATGATCAATGAAACTAACACTGGTTCTTTGAAAAAATAAATAAAATTGATAAACTATTAGCAAGAGTCATCAAGAAAGAAAAGCATGCAATGCAATAAATGAAGTCAGAAATGAAAGAAAAGTTATAACCAACACCACAGAAATACAAAGACTCATTAGGGAATACTATGAACAATTATATGCCAACAGATTGAACAACAGAGAAGAGATAAATTCCTAGAAACATGCAATCTTCCAAGACTAAGCCAGGAAGAAGTAGAAAATATACAGCACCACAAAGTGGTGAAGTGAGGTGCCCTGCCCTGGCAAATATCTAAGGCTCTGTCCCTTACAATGTAACAAGTGTGCCAAGCATGGGAATCAAAGAAGCTCAACCTAATACACAGATACACAGGGAGGATGCAAAATTAAGAGACAGGGAGATAAGGCCCAAATGAAGGAATAGATCAAAACTCCAGGAAAAGAACTAAGGGACATGGAGATAGCCAACCTATCAGAAGCAGTGATAAAGGCACTGGTGATCAGGATGCTCAGAGAAATTATAGAGTGCAGCCACAGACTAAAGGAAGAAGTGACGTCTATACAAAGTGAAATAAAGGGAACCAACAGTGAAGGGGAAAAAGCCAGAATTCAAGTCAATGATTTGGAAAAAAAAAAAAAAAAAGAAGAAGAAATAAACAGTCAACTACAACAGAAAGAAGAAACAAGAATTCAAAAAAAAAAAAATGAGAAGAGGCTTAGGAACCTCTGGGACAATTTTAAATGTTCCTACATCTGAATCATAGTGGTGCCAGAAGGAGGAGAAGAAGAGCAAGAAATTGAAAACTTATTTGTAAGAATAATGAAAGAAAACTTCCCCAATTTGGTGAGGGAGAGAGACATACAAGTCCAGGAAGCACAGAGAGTCCCAAACAAGTTGGACCCAAAGAGAGCCACAGCAAGACACATCATCATTAAAATGCCAAAGGTTAAAGATAAAAAGATAATCTTAAAAGCAGCAAGAGAAAAGAAGAGAGTTGCCCACAAAGGAGTGCCCATAAGACTATCAGCTGATTTATCAAAAGAAACCTTGCAGGCAAGAAGAGACTGGCAAGAAGCATTCAAATAGATGAAAAGCAAGGACCTACCTCCAAGATTACTCTATCCAGCAAAGCTATCATTTAGAATGGAAGGGCAAATAAAGTGATCCCCAGATGAGGTAAAGCTAAAGTAGTTCATTATCACCAAGCCCTTGTTGTATGAAATGTTGAAGGGACTTATCTAAGAAAAAGAAGATCAAAACTATGAACTGTAAAGTGACAACAAACACAACTATCAACAACAGAATCTAAACTGAAACAAAAATAAACTGGGCAAGCAACTAGAACAAAAGCAGAGTCATAGAGATGAAAATCACATAGAGGGTTGTCAGTAAGTAGTGGGTGGTGGGAGAATGGGAAAAAAAGGTACAGGGAATAAGAATAGTTGGTGGGTAGAGAATAGATAGGGGTATTGGGAATATTATGGGAAGTGGAAAAGGCAAATAACACATATGTACAGCACATGGATATGAACTAAGGGAGGGAATGGGTGTAGTGGGCTTAGGGAGACAAAGGGGGAAGTGGGACAACTGTAATAGCATAATCAATAAAATATACTTCATAAAAAAGAAAATATAAACAACCAACTTTTAGTAATAAAATTGAGTCAATAACATAAAACCTACCAAAAAAGCAAAAGTACAGGAGGAGATGACATCACAGGTGAATTATACCAAACATTTAAAGAATAGTCAATATTTATCCTTTTCAAACTAGTCCAAAAAATGGAAAAGGAGTAGATACTTTCAAACTCATTCTAGGTGGCCAGTATTAGCCTGATACCAAAACCAGATGACACCACAGAAAAAAAACAAAAATTAGAGACCAACATCCCTGATAAACATGGATGCATAAATCCTCAGCAAAATATTAGCAAACCAAATTCAACAATATATTAAAAAGATTATGTACCATAATCAAGTGGGATTTATTCCAGAGATGCAAGTATGTTTCAATATCCACAAATCAATCAACATGATACACCATATAACCAAAGCAAAAGTAAAACTTATATGATCATCTCTATATATGCAGAAAAGCATTTAACAAAGTTCAACACTGATTTAGGATAAAAACTCTCAACAAAGTATGTATGGAGCAAACATACCTCAACATAATGAAGGATGTATATGTCAAACCCAAAACTAACATCATATTCAACAACAAAAAACTGAAAACTTTTCCTCTAAGATCAGGAACAAGACAAAGATCCCCATTCTTGCCACTTTTATTCAACTTAGTCTAGAAGTTCTAGCCGCAGAAATCAGACAAGAAACTAACAAAAAGATACTCAAGTTGGAAAAGAAGAAGTAAAACTGTCACTAGCAGATGACATGTTACTAGATATAGAAAACCCTAAAGACTGCACCAATAACAATGAAAACTAATGAATTTCAGTAAAGTTGCAGGGCAAAAGTGTAATGTATGAAAACATGTTGCATTTCTGTACACTAATAAAGAACTAGCAGAAATAGCAGTTAGGGATGAGGGAGATAACAGGGGAAAGAAGAGGAAGGGACACTCCAAGGAACACAAATAGGTGACTAATCGGCACAGACAATGAGGGGGGTATTGACTGTGGGAGTCAGAGGGACGGGGCAGTGGACAGCAATGGGGAAAAGGTGGGAGAACTATAACTGGACAACAATAAAATATAAAAATAACTAAAAATGATGACAGGAAAAATAAAAATACCATTTACAACTGCATCAAAAATAAAATAAATAGAAATAAATTTATCCAAGCAGGAGAAAGATCTGATACACATAGACACAGAATATTATGCAGCCATAAACATAATGAAATCTTGACATTTGCAACAACATGGATGGACCTAGAGGATATTGTGCTAAATGAAATAAATCAAACAAAGACAAATGCCATATGATTTCACTTATATGCAAAATTGAAAAAATTAACAGACAAAAAAGAAATAAACTCATAGATACAAAGGACATTTGATAGTTGTCAAATTGGGAACAAGTTTAGGGGGATAGGTGAAAAGAGGGAAGGGATTAAAGATGTACAGATTTCCAGTTATAAAATCAGTCACAGGATGTAAAGTACAACATAGGGAATATAGTGAATGATACTGTAATAACTACGTGGTGTCAGGCGGGTACTAGATTTATCGGGCTGGTCCCTTCATAAGTTATATCAATGTCTAATCACTATGCTGTATACCTGAAACTAATATAATATTATATGTCAATTATAATTGAAAAAAATTATCTTTAGAAAAGTACAAACTGACAGTTATAAAATAATAAATCACTGGGATGTAATGTACAGCATAAAGAATATAGTTACTAATATTGTAATAACTTTGCATGGTGATAGATGGCTTTTTTATAATTCAGGAGATATATGAATTTCAAGTGACTGTGTTGTACACCTAAAAATAATATAATATTATACGTCAACTATGCATCACAAGAAAAAAGGAATATAGAATTAGAGCTAGGAGAAAAAAGTACTATAGTGGTTATGAATGCAGACAGTGGCATCTGATGAACAGTTTTGAAGCCCAGCTTCACGACTCATCAGCTATGGATAACTGAGCTAGTTCCTTGACCTTGACAATGCTGTATGCTCATCCGGTTTACATAAATGAAGTGTCTTTTGTATTACTTTTAGCTTAATGTCACAAGAAGAAAAAAAGTGTTAATAATATAGGACAATTGAAAAAGCATAATACATATGCAGCTTAATATTATTTCACTGCTGGGATTATACCGTGAGAACCCTGAAACACTAATTCAAAAGAACCTATGTGCCCCAATGTTTATAGCAGCAATGGAATACTATGCTGCAGAAAGAAAGAAGGAGCTCCTACCTTTCATGACAGCATGGATAGAACTGGAGAGTGTTACACTGAGTGAAATAAGCCAGGCAGTTAAAGACAAATACCATATGATCTCACCTATAAGTGGAACCTAATCAACAAAACAAACAAGCAAGCAAAATATAAGCAGAGACAGTGAAATAAAGAACAAACTGACAGTAACCAGAGGGGAGGGGGATAATGGGGGAAAATAGGGGAAGGGTCATTAATGAGCACATGTAAAAGGCACATGGGCAAAGTCAAAAGAGGTAGGATTGAGGATGGAAGGCTGGGATAGGTGGGGCAGTAGGGAGTGGTAGGGAGAAAATAGAGACAACGGTGCTTGAACAACAATAAAAATAAATTTAAAAGTATAAAAATATTCATATCTATAATGTTTCAAAGGACAAGAGTCAAAATGTAAATGGTGCTATTTTTAGATATTTTAGATTATCATTTCTATTCTGATCATAAAATCTTTTTAGAAAAAAATTAAGTTATTTTAATAATATATAAACTGCAAACTGTTACTCAAGTATAATGCATGTGCTTTAAGGAGTCAAGCCTAAAATATATTTGATAAAATATGTCATATGCAAAAATTACCCAAAGTGCATCCTAAATCATTTTGAGTTTAATAGGGTGCATTAGCACACAAACGAAGAGACCAAATCTAATTTTTTTTTAATTTCCAAAAATTCAAAAAAGGATTCAACGTTTGCTTTCCAAACAACCTGATTATATCCAGTTATCATTCGTTAATTTTCTTTATGCTCGCTGACCTTAACATGTTCTTTCAGATACTGTTTGATGGAAAATTTCAGCTCTTATTAGGTAATCTAAGGCAGCTTGCCTAAAGAAATACAACTCAACCAGAAGAAACTATAGATGGCACAGTACTATTTATTTTTTAAAAAGCTTTCAATAAAAATTCAACAGAGCATTAAGTTTATCAGTGATTGAATTCAATGTTAAAAACTGAAAGATAATGAACTCATTATCTTTAGAAGAGTCCAGCATAAGATATCATTAGATTACCCACTCTGCAATGAAGACAACCGACTCCCAGCATTCCCCTAGTAATGCAGAGAAGCAATTACTCCCAAGTGCTAATTAAGGTTACATTTTACTGCTTTCAATATGCATATTGAAGGAGTTTACTCTCCTGACAGTCCCCTCAGTTACATTAGGTATGTGACAGTAATTTGAAAAGACAAAGTGAATATTTTATTAAATTTAACATAGTACTGTAACTGTTAAATTGGCTTTATAAAGTGGCCAGATGGCAGGATTTTCTTAGAGTGAGAGGTAAGTAACTGAAATAATTCTAAAAATGAATAGAATTAATGCTATGTATGATAAAAGGAGTCAGACTGATTATGAAGATTCAAGGTCATGTGTGCTGTTCTACACCAAAGATGCAGTTGCACTCAGTGAAGACCGTAGCGAGACAACTAAAGTGTAGGTAAAAAAGGGGCTACATTCAAGCTTTCAGTAGACTCTGATCAGAATGTAGCAATGGTTTGTAATAAGTTTCCTGCATGAATAAAAATTTTTTTCCAGGTCACAGTGGATACTAAAAGTACAATAAAAATATATCAGAGAAGGTAGCCTCCTTAGGTAACGAAATTATCTCCTTTTACTCAGAAAATTCCCCTGGGTGCTTTACTTGTCAAAAGTGGTTCACTCCTGGAAAATGCTAAAGTTCATTTATACATCGCATGGGCCTCTGAGATGATTTCCACAGCTAAGGGGTTGAAAGCTGGTCAGGAGGCCATGTCACCCTGAAATCTGCTCAGTCACAGCTTCTCTTGCCTCCAGGTCTGGGTTTGGCTCCTCCTGGTCCAGTGAGTTATAAATTAAATATTTATCCCATCCAGTGATAGGGGATGGTGGGGAAGAAAAAGGACAACTACCAAAACAGAACAGCAAAACAAAACCATAAATAAAAACAAAACAGAACTTGTATCCTTCAGAAAAGAGAAGGCTTTCAAATGGTTATCATTGGCTGAGAACACACAGAGCAGAACCATAAGGACCTTATTCTCTGGCCATGGAGATAAGTTCTCTTTGAGATCTGAGTTCTGCTCTCAGGGAGGGACCTTTTTATTCATTGTCCCTTGTAATGCTAGAATTTCCATCTGGATAATCCTTCCTTTTCTATGTTTCACACATCACATATGACTTGGATATTGTACAACATGACCTGCGTTGCCACATTACATGTTTCACACTTTGTTTTTGTGGACTTGGAGCCTGAGGTTATTTTAGATGTATAAACCATTGGGCTTTACATGCCAAATTCCTGGTATGGTTGGCAATTGTAATTCTTCTGAAAACTCATAAAATTTATAATCTATCTTGTTTTTGATCAGTTCTTAGTAATATAACCATGGCTCAAGATTTATTTGCACACAGATTTTAAGCCAAAATTTTCACCATTGCTGCCTTCAGTGCTAGCATTACTAAGCACCCAGTTAAAAAAACATATTTAGAGTTCTGGCCAAGCCGGAGGAGTAGGTAGAAACCCTTTACTTCCTTACACAACCAAAGGAGGATAACAACCAATCTAAAATCAATGAACAACCAAAAGTGCCAGAAAATCAAAATACGTGGAACTCCAACAACCACAGAATTAAAGAAACAGTCAAACAGAACAACCAGACCAGTAGGTGGCAGAGGGAGAGAACCTGAGGAGGCAGTGGACCGTGTGTGGGCGGGGCTGGCTGCAGGGAGGTGGCAGGCTTTGCAGGAGGGGCTGACTGAATGGGAAACTGAGACTCAGAGCTGGCTGTGGACTATAGCGGTGGCCTCGGTGGGAGAAACTCCCAGTCTCACATGAGAGATAGTTGAAAAGTGGGCTAGAGACCAGCAGGGGAGTGGCACTGTTCCCTCTCTGGCCCCTCCCCCACAGGAGGCACAGCAAGGAGGGTTGCCCTGCCTGGGTGAATACCTAGCAACTTACAACTTAGACCTCGCCCCCTTACAACTTAGCAGGGTCCCTGAACAAAGAAATAGAGCCAAAATGAAAGAACAGAGTAAAACCTCAGAAAGAGACCTAAGCGATGAGGAGATAGCCAACCTATCTGATGGAGAATTTAAAGCCCTGGTAATCAAAATGCTCACAGAACTGACTGAGTTTGGTTGGAAAATGAAAGAACAAATGAAAGATACACCAAATGAAATAAAGCAAAATATTCATGGAACCAAGAGTGACAGGAAGGAAACCAGGACTCAAAGTAACGATTTGAAACAAAAGGAAGAAATAAACATCCAACTGGAACAGAATGAAGAAATAAGAATTCAAAAAATGAAGAGAGATTTTTGAACCTCTGTGACAACTTGAAACATTCCAATATCTGAATTATAGGGTGCCAGAAGGAAAAGAACACCAGCAAGAAATTGAAAACTTATTTGAACAAATAATGAAGGAAAACTTCCCCAATCTGGCAAAGCAAATAGGCTCTCAGGAAGTCCAGAGAGTCCCAAAGAAGTCGAACTCAAAGAGGAACACACCAAGGCACATCATCATTAAGTGACCAAAGATTAAAGATAAAGAGAGAATCCTAAAAGCAGCAAGAGGAAAGGAGAGAGTTATCTACAAAGGAGTTCCCATAAGACTATCAGCTGATTTCTCAAAAGAAACCTTGCAGGCAAGAAGGGGCTGGAAAGAAGTATTTGAAGTCATGAAAGTCAAGGACGTACATCCAAGATTACTCTATCCAGCAAAGCTTTCATTTAGAATGGAAGGGCAGATAAAGCGCTTCCCAGATAAGGTCAAGTTAAAGGAGTTCATCATCACCAAGCCATTATTATATGAAATGTTAAAGGAACTTATCTAAGAAAAGGAAGATCAAAACTATGAATAATAAAATGACAACAAACTCACTACTGTCAACGAGTGAACCTAAAAAAATAAAAGAAAGAAAAACAATGAAAACAAAAACTAAGCAAACAACTAGAATAGGAACAGAGTCAGAGGAATGGACATCACATGGAGGGTTTTCAGTGGGGAGGGGGAAGGGAGGAATGGAGGGGAAAATGTACAGGGAAGAAGAAGCATAATTGGTAGGCATTAAATTGATGGGAAGAGGTCAAAAATGGTATAGGAAACAGAGAACTCAGAGAACTTATATGTACAACCCATGGACATGAACTAAGGAGGGGGCATGCTGGAGGGTAGCGGGGGTACAGGGTGGAAGGGGGATAAGGGGAAAAATTGAGAAAACTTAATAGTATCATCAATAAAACGTACTTTTAAAAAACCTATTCTGTGGCCTGCGTTGTCTAAATTCTAGTCTTCAGAATATCTGTGATGTCACATGTGTCAAGTGGGAAAATTGCCCTCAGAAGTACTGAATGTTTTCTCATCTGGTTCCTTCCTCTTCCTCCTGGGCATGAGATGGAATTGGACCTGCCCTCTTGGGTTCAGATACAAAAGCCATGATTATAGGAATGCTTTACTTCCTACTGGTTATGTGAGTGAGAAATAAAGGCCTTTTGCTTACGCAATTGAAAATTTTAGGTCTATTTTTGCAGCCACCTAACCTCTACCTTAACAATAGAGACAAAATGAATTTAGAGGTTGCTATTGCTATTTTATGATTCCTCAACCAACCAATTGTTTCATAATGCGCTCACTTAATATAAATAGGGGCTTAAAGTGTATTAGTAATAATCCAGGGATATAGCTGCCATGGGCATAATGTCAGAAATACAGAGAAAACTAGTTTGCTAGATTTGCTTATAATGTTTATAGCATAAACACGAATGTGCTTCGGTTTCAAATGGCGTTTTTATAGGTAGCACTCTGATTCTTCAATAAAATTCTTCTGAAATCACTGTAATAAGTCAGGAGCTTAGGAAAATATAAGTGATTCAATCCTCCTCTTTAAAATTATAGAAGGACATGTCCATCTTCCTCTAGTACTTCCGGTTGAAGCCACAAACCACACACACAAACACAGCGTGAAAGAATCCTATGCTCAGGCTGTGTGTATGTGAACATCATCTATTGAAATCACATCTTATTGATATTCTAATATTTACAACTAATTTTGATGACTTTCTATGTGCCATATTTGGTAGTAACTAATCAGAAAATAATTTAGAAGGACATGGGACTAACCTCAAGTTCACATAGCTAGAAAAGGTAGAACTGAGATTTAAATTTTTAACACTTAAGATATGAAAAAATTCAGTTCAGCTAGTCAAGGTGATGACAGCCACAACACACAGAAGTCTTTTCATCTTAAAGTAATTTCTCAGCATTAGTTACTTCTTCATTCAGATTACAAACTCATTAATGTAGCTGATCTAGTTTGAAGGATTATTTTTTTCCCACCTGGATTCAGTTTTGCAGCTTGTCTGGGTATCTAATTTTAGTTAATAATAAGTTTTTATTAAGATTTGTCTATATTTAAGATAGTATCTTTCTTGTTTCTAATTATTTTCTTATAATCTTTAGACTCAAATTGCTGCATATGAGATCCTGTATTGATTAAAGAAGGAGTCAATATTGTCATTTTCCTATATCCTGAGTCCTATTTCCTTGTGGGGACCAGTAAGGTACATTATATTTGTCCAAAGAATATTCTTTAAAAACACCAAGTAATGAGTCTAAGTGTGGCAGTGAGCTTGAGTTAAAAGTATACAGATGTCAGTTTGTGTAACATTAGCATGAGAATGAAACAGAGTTAACTTTTAAAATACAAATGTTATGGATGATAAGCCAATGGGTAAGCTCCCCACTATGTGAGACCTGCTGTTCTAAAATTGTCACACACTGCACACATTTGCCTAGTTGCCAGGAAAATTGGAAATGAAAGGACATATCTAGGAAACTGGAAGGAGGAATTATTTACTTAGACTTAGAATTTAGAAATTTTACCATGCCACAATAAGTGATCTGTGCCTCATTCATACCCTTCTTTCTCTCTGAATTTTTCAACTTAAATGAAGAATTTTGGGAGCTGTGAGAAATTGGAAATCAAAAATACATTCTGTGGCTTAAAGCCAAAGAAGTGAGTTCCATTCCATACGTGTCCCAAGCTGAGTGAAGGGAAAGGCTGTCTCTTTTCTTGAATTTTGGGGGAGTCTTAACTCTTGAGAGTACGAAATTGATTTTTTAATAACTTTTTCCAAATATATTCTGATGAATCCTCCTTTCACACTAGGAAAGCATCAAGATATCTTGGCTCCATTCCAGAATGTCTGTCACTTTGTGTTAATGAAACAACCTCATTTCAGTAGTTATTTGGTCATTTTCATATAAACATTTGGTTGTTTTTATTTTTAAAACTTTATTCTCAACTTAGTTCAAAGTTTGATGTTTTCCCCTGCCTGAGGGCAGGTACCTCCCTGGCTGTGGCTCTCAGCGACAGAGAGGGCTCTGGTCCAGCCTCAGGTCACTTCTTCCCTCTCTCTTTTCTGTGCAGGGGCTCCAGCACGGGGCTCAAGGAGCAGGGAGAACAGCTAGGCCAAGTCATGGGCTTCTTCTGACATGCCAGAGAAGGCCTCTCTGATTTCATCTGTTCTTATTCACCTTTAGCACTTTACTTACGTAGTGGTCTTCACATGGAGATGCCCTTGGTGCACACCAAGTTGTGCATGCATTTACTTAGCTCAGTAGCTGCCCACAGCTCCTCCCTTCTGGTAAGCCCACTGATTGTAGTTGAGAAATCATAAAGACAGTTTTTATTCACCCCCACCTTGGACCCCAGGCATCTTACCTGGATGCTGGGTGTCAGCAGGTTCTGAGGCTTGGTAAGCTGGAGAACAAGATTACTAATGTCACTTTTTGCAAAAACACTTAGTCTTTACA
The DNA here is from genome assembly GCA_004026765.1 of Micronycteris hirsuta. NCBI lineage: Eukaryota > Metazoa > Chordata > Mammalia > Chiroptera > Phyllostomidae > Micronycteris > Micronycteris hirsuta. The sequence continues at coordinate 28,883 of PVJI01011981.1, read as the reverse complement.
AGTGATTTGTGGGGGAGGAGGGTCACCTGGCTTTAGGTCTCTTATCCACAGACTCTGTACTCCCTATGAGGCTGATAACATTCTTGGCATCTTATGTTAGCTTGAGCATGGAGGCAGAAGCAAGATGTTGTTATTAAGCCTTTCAGTTTGCCCTGAGGAAAACTGGCTGATCTTACATGCTCAGGGAGTTTTCATTTCAGAGAGTGGGGTACACAGTAACTTTGTTCTCAGCTTTGGGATAATTCTAGTCCAACAGGAAAAAAAAAAGTCACTTGGTATTGTAGGAGGTATCATTAGTCACTTTGAGATAGAATCCTGATATGACTCACTCATTCTACTAGTCATTATAGATGGCCAGGGGAAATAGATAGCTACTCTCTCACAGGAATGCCATGAGGGCCAAATCTTCTTGTTATCCTACCAGGCATGCCGAGCTCCTTCTGATGAGGACAGAGGACAGACCTCAGCTCTTCATATGCATCAGCTAGAAGAGGAGGGTAGCAGTACAGATCACTTTCATGAGTATAAAAGGAAAATGCATTTCTTTTGAGAGCTGAGAGAGACTGAATCCTTAAAATCATGTCATCAAATGTCCACACTGGAAGCAACTGTAGGGACCTAGAAGTTAAGTCTGATTTTACAATGGAGAAACCAAAGTCCAGATGGGGGAAGGGATGGGCAGGTGGTTCCTCAGCGTTTTTGAAAGATAAAGATTGGAAAGCAGATCGCATGACAACAACTGAGTTCCACAGAAATTTTAAAGTTGTTTTGTCAAACTGTTTGAACACAGAGAGATAGGATCGTGCACACTTCACTGGCCTAACACACCCATTATTACTAATGCATATGCTGGCATCAGTATTGAATACCATGCAGTTAAGAGAATCCCTTTCAGTGTCTCAGCCAGGAGGAGATAAGCATCAGGGTCCTGCATCTGCCAGGCCTCCCAGGGTGACTGATGGGCCCTCAGAATCACTCAGAGGTGGATGTCCTGGACGTGCCAGATGGAAAACAATATGTGATTTTCATTTCCTGAGTATATGTGCCCAATCTTACTCATCTCCAGTAAGTACTGATAGTCAAAGATATATTTTTTTAAATTGCTGTGAGAGACAATAGCTGCCTAATTAAAGGACTGGTACCCAGCACCAGAAAAACTTCAAATTACAAAGATAAGGTAAGAGAACTTACGGTCTCTGTAAAATGAAGGCATATATTAATTTTTCTTAAAGTAGGCATTTGAAATCATCCTATTAAATACTTTGGCATAACTTAAATTTACATTCTCTTTCTATCCTTCACATTGTTCCCATAAGGAATAGACCTCAGCTAGAATTAGTATCAATGTACATTTAAGGACTTGGAAACAATAATTTAGTCATGTATCCTGTCGTGAAAAATGGCTGATTTCAAGATGGCACCTTGTATATTAGCTGTAGTCTGCTTCAAATAATAAAAACTGTGTTCTAATGAACTGACATTTCCATCGCCCTGAAGAGATTCTGTAATTAGGCATCTGAAAACAGTGGTGCAGTTATGCAGTTGTAGTTATTTTTAATTGCTTTATTCCTAATGAGGCAACATTTTGGATTAATTTGCTACATTCAGAGTGGGTGAAAAAAAGTCTCGATAAAAATAATGTTCTGAAATATTTGCCTCTATCCCTGAATAAGTAGAAGGACATTTTTTTCTTCCTTTTGTTTTGTTAGCCAGAGGTAGACTGCCACCTTCACTTGGCCACTCAATAAAATTATGTATCTAAAAGTGGAAACTGCTCAGTGTTTTTCACAGTGCAGGTAAGATCACTGGGAGCATTTTGGATGAGTGATTCACTGACAGAGAAAGGGCAGGAGGCTGCACAGATTTTGAGTGAAATGGGATAAGCAGTTAGTCACCCAAGTTCAAGAATATTGTGTGTCACTTATGTACAAAACAGTACACTTGAATCCCACTTATATTTATAGTCTAAATATAAAAAATTACCAAAACTACACATAGATTCGGGCAGCCTTCTAAATGACTTCCAGTTATTATAGAGTCCCTGAATTTGTATCTCAATAACACATCCACTTAAATATTTCTGACGAGGCCTCCTATGTTAAGCTCTCAGGTATCTGGTGTTCCTTCCTCTGCCCTCTGTTAGAATGCCTGCTTGAATGCCAAAGAACAAACCTCTCAGTTCCTTCCAGACCACCACTAGCATGAGTACCAAGGTGGTGGTAAGTTTTGCACAAATGTAGGAGAATGAGTCTCTTCCCTATTCTGTTACATGAGGTCCAGAGGAAGCTCTCACGTACGAGGGGTTCTGTGTTAGTATTCTCCAGAGGAAAAGAACCAATAGAAGATGTGGATGCATGCGTGTGTATATGTATGTATAAAGAGATTTATTATAAGGCATTGGCTTACGTAATCATAGAAGTTGAGAAGTCCCCAACCTGTGATCTAAGGCCTGAGAGCCAGGAGAGCTGATAGTATAAATTCTAATTTAAGACTGAAGGCAGGAGAAGACTGATGTCGCAGCTTTCAGACCATCAATGGATTGGACGGGCCCACTTCCATTGGAAAAGTCGATCTTCTTTAGTCAGTTTACAGATTCCAATATCATTCTCATCTAGAAAAGTCCTCACAGACCCATCCAGAACAATATATATCCACAAATCTGGGCACTTGTTTCTCAGTCACAAAATTAATCACAGCTCTTTCCTTGAGTTGCTGGACTTTCGCTTCTTGTATCATGTCAGGAACTTCTTGGACCTCAACTTTTCATAACACTATCAGAACAAGAAACTTCTTTCTCTTTTCTAGGCATAGAGGAACTTCATGCTGGAAAATTATTTTCTTTCCTCGAGAAGCATTCACTAAAAGGATTGAATTCCGTTCCTACCTTGTTGTTAACTACGTGACCGCATCCTACAGAAGCACCTTGAGTCTAGAAGTTAGACTTCTCACAGTAAATTTTTATCTCCAAAAAATCCAAGCATGGTTTTCCCAAAAAAAAAAAGAATTGTGCCTAAAGTTGCAATAATACCACATCGCTCTGAAGTATATTTGAAATGGAAGTCTTTGCCTCTTGGCAACTATATCCTCTTGGACCCAGAATTCAGGAACTAAGCCACAAGACTCCACATAAATAGTTTCTTTGAGAAGAAAGTACCCACATGGTATATGTTAGAAGTGGAAATTTAGACCTGAAACAAGAGGAAGGGAAAATTTATTTCTTAAAAAAAAAAAAAAACAACCTGATGCAGAGGGGTTCATGATATTATCCTACTCAGATATATCTTAAGATTATGACTTCCATGAACATACCACTCTATTTTGAATTCTGTGGTGTCCTGAAATGCATACATGACATTTAAAAATAGAATGAAATAATTAATAAAATGAAATATAGTCAGATTTGCTTATTCCTCGCAATATTTCTTGTCTTTGCTAATCACCTCCAGAAGCAAAACTGGAATCAGTGTTTATATCTCTAAGCAGTCAATTTCTTAGATAATTTTAATGTTTAATTGTCTTTTTCTTATGGCTTCAATTTTAAGTTAAGGTGTGTTTCCTTAGATAGTTTTCTTGAAGAATTTTTATATGATCACAGATATTCATAAAACTAGACCATTGATGATTTAACTGTAATAAATTTGTTCATAATGGTATTCAAAATACTTGTTAAACTACTTCCTTAAACTTTGGAAAGACATATACAAGAAAAAGACCTAACAAATTATTTACTTTATGGTTTTTTTCAACTTTTTAAAATTGTTGTTCAAGAACAGTTGTCTCCATTTTTTCCCTACCACTGCCTCCCACCCCAGCCATCCCCACCTCCCACCCCTGATCCCACCCCTCCTTGGTTTTGTCCATGTGTCCTTTATAATTGTTCCTGAAAACCCTTCTCCCCTTTTCCCCAGTTATCTCCTTCTACCTCCCCTCTGATTACTGTCAGTTTGAACTTAATTTCAATGTCCCTGGTTATATTTTGCTTGCTTGTTTGTTTTGTTGATTAGGTTCCACTTATAGGTGAGATCATATGGTATCTGTCTTTCACCACCTGGCTTATTTCACTTGGCACAATGCTCTCCAAGTTAGGAAACTATAACATAGGGAGGCTAAGACAGGCCCAAGACACCAAGAGATTGGAGAACTGTAGCTAAACCCCAAGAGTTCTGACTCTGTACATATTTTTCCCACAAAATATCATATCTGAGACTTCAGAGCTTATGAAATTTACTGAAGTAACAGTGTTACAGTTAAATACGTGTGAAATAGATGATATTGCAGAAGATGAAATCATTCTTTTCATTGATTTTTTAAAAAATATGTAAAAAAATCTAGCCCTAGCTCATTTTAAATACAGGAACAATTTAAATTTTAATATTTCTTAAGCATTATCAAAATATTTCTAAAACACAATTTCCATCAATGTGACATGTACAACCAGAGAGTAAAGTCTAACATTTACTGTAAATTTGTTGATATAAATCCATTCTTATTTGTAAAATAACTGATAATTTTGAAAAAGAAAAAGAAATGAAATGGATTATTCAATGACAAATGTTCAGATTTCTATTAAAAAATTTAATCTCTCAGTTACATATTAGTTTCATTAGCTGCAATTAACTGTAAATTCGGATACAGAGAAAGGAATGTGCTTTGGGGAATAAGGAATAGCACCCTAGTTTATTTTTAATCCCTGGCAAATTGACATAGGGAACTGCTTCCCATCTGTCTTGTCTCTCTGTAAAAAAAGTAAACAAAATAAATCTGTTTATGGTGAGAATGAGAAGGTGTTGCACTAACAGAATGAGATTTTCAACCAATTTCTGGAAAACAGCAAGGTGATGGGGGCTAGCTAATAGGTAACATGAAGGAAGAATTACCCTAGGCCAGATTATAGTAGAAAAAGGTTGCAGAAGTGGAGGACATTTTGCCAGACAGAACCCCTGGCATTGGCATATCTGTATGCACACACAACCGCACTTCCTCACACTCACACGTTTACACACACCACATTTCAAGGAATGTCATTCTTCTAAGATTGTAATCTTACTCCTAATTTCTTATATTTTATGTTTTCACTCTTTGGCCTGGTCTATTTTTACTCATTACTAATGATTACTTAAATGAGTACTAAAGCATTACTTCCCAATGCTGTTTTCTATTCCGATTCATTTCTTTCTGAAATCTAATAACATGCAAGGAATCAAATATTTTACTTAGGAGAAAACATTATTAGTTTTCTGAATGCTTGCAGATCTGACAACACCTTTTGTTTGTTCACCCATGAACTACAGCGTGGCTTCCACACCACCTCGGTCTTTCTAAATATTAGAAGTCATTCATTGTCTTCTGGCTTTTAAGGTCATAATGTAGTCTTCAATCGGTTTGCCTTCTTTTCCAAGTAAGATTTGTTTGCTATCTTTGCATGTTCATTTTCTGTGCTTGATGAATGACTGAATTATTTCTTTGTTTTTGAAAGTGGAGTATGTGTATAAGTATGAACTTTTTAAATAAAATTTTGTACTAGTTTTAAACATTTTTTTAGATAAGGAAAGCTTTGTTATATCATGTCTTAAATTGTTTCATTTGTTTGATTCTCTCTTCCAGGGACATCAAATATTCTGTTTTAAAATAATTTATTCTCATATATCACCTCTTTTCCCCATAAATGCCACCATTTCAATCTTTTTTCCTCTTTTCAGAGAGTGTTTATCAAGTCTATCATCTGCTTATCACTTTCTGCTATGCTATGCCAGTATTATATTTATTTTACTACCACATAGTTTATATAAATCTTGACATTTCATATACTCGCGGTGTATTTCCTTTTTTTGTAAAAATGCCATTCTGATCTCTGACATCTGATTCAGAACTAGAGATTATGACCTCTCACTGTCACTGTTTCTTAGACGTCCCTGGTATCAGTACAAAAGAAAAGGAAGGAAAGTCTGTTCTTCAAAAACATATTGAAAATTGTCAAAAAAGAGGAAACATTCTTCTAAAGAGAGCTGTCACGTAAAGGCCCAAGTAGCGAGTTAAGGAGTTGAGTCTAAAGGGGAAGGAGGGCACAGTGGGAGATGCAAAGTTCTAGCTTCCCATTTGGTATCTTAATCCCGTGATAGTCAACTTCCACTTACAGAGACGAAAAGAAATACATGTGATGAGCTTTCAATAAGGTTCAAAGTCACCCAACCCCATTCCCTCCTGATTGACACACTTACCTTCTAGGTTGTAGAACTTTATTATTTCCCATTTAGAAAACTTAAATTTTAGCTTAGGGTTTTTCCGAACCCCTTCCTTAATTTTGCAGTTTCCTTTCCCAGTATAGGGAATTTGTATAAATTCTGGTAGGAAATTATGCAAAAATGTCCTTTGTGCTTTTTATCATGAGACCTGCTTATCTAGAATGGGATTCTTTTATAACAATGACGAGCTACTTTTGTTGGGGTGGGAAACTGCACAAAACCGGGCTAGCACCTCAAGTTCGGTGACTCAAAATATTATAGTGTAATCTCCACGAGTGCAGCAAAGTTTGTGTTCCTCTTTCTTTATATTCAGGCTGTTTATTATCCTCACTGTGTGAACACAATGAGCAATCAGCTCCTGCGATGGTGGGCCGCATATGAGATGACTCATTTGTAAATACTGCGAGTAATTGCTGGTGAAATCACGACAGCCCATCTTGCCAGTCAAGTCTATAAATATCTCTGGCATTCTGGAGAATGCGTCTCCCGAACACAGCATCGTGGAATGTTGATGGAAAACCCAGATTGCTACCCAAACCGTGCAGAATACAAATGAAGGATTTCCTATCTGGTTGTGCTGGAAAGAAAAAGAGTGTGTTGCATAATGCATATCAATGAATCAAAGGGCTGAAAACATAAAACAATTTGAACTAGTTTAGTGCCGAATCAGATTGTAGGAACACAAAATACAGGGAGACAAGCATGCTTAATTAGAAAATTAATGTCACGAATTTGAGGCTGGAGGCAACAAACTTGTTTCTCCAGAATTCTTGGATTCCATTGCGAATAGGTGGGTGGCCTGGCAATTCATACTCATGGGCATAGGAATTTATATTCTAAATATTTACTGCTGTCATGGATTATTTCCAATTTAATTTCTATTAAAATATGTATTTGGCCGAAATTAGTGCTATTCAATTTGTAAAGATGTGCTATAAATATACTACTTTCAATATGTAATTTGTTTATATATAATAATTCAGTGGTGTAGCTTTCAGAATTTTCTACTATTTCTGGCATTGTGAAGGCATTACTCATTCCAAGTTCAGCAGTTATGCTTTAACAACTGTGTTCATCAGGGGTCTCTTGAAAAATAGAACCGATACTATAGAGATTTATTATGAGGGATTGGCTCACATGAGTATGGAGGCTAAGAAGTCCTATGATCTCCTGGAGGCCCAGAGAAGCTGGTGGTGGTATACTTCCAGGCTAAACCTACAGGCCTGAGAAACTAGGGGGCCAATGGTAGGAGATCAGGTCTGATTTAAAGATCCGAGAATCAAGAGCATCACTGTCTAGGGGCAGGAGAAGATGGATATCCCAGCTCAAGTAGAGAGAACTAATTCGTCTTTTCCCTGCCTTTTTGCCGCACTCTTCCCCCAGTGGATTGAATGATGACCACCCATACTGGTGGACTGTTATCTTTAACGTCTACCAATTCAAATGCTAACTCTTCCAAAAACACCCTCACAGGCACACTCAAGTGACATGTTAATCAGCTCTCTGGGCATCCTTTAGCCAAGTCAAATTGACACATAAAATAAATAACTGAGGAGTTAAGAAAGTGTGTCACTTTGTTATTACTCATACTCAAACACATTGTTTCATCTTTTTCCTTATCATTTTTAACTATCTCTCTCTCATCTACCAGTGCAGGGGAAAGAGGAAGGAAATGAAGGAAAAGCAGGCATGGCAGTAGAAATAACACTGGTATGATCTTGCATTTCATTGTTCACTTATTAAATGTCAGAGCCTATGTTGAATATTATATGTTGACTGCCTTCTTTAGTTTTAAAAATACCATATTATTTTTAGAAAACATGAGTGAACTTTAGAGACATCGATCAACCCTAAATCCAAAGTTTTGTGTTAAATCACTTCATTATCCTAATGGGTAGACTTTCCACAGAGGCTCACTTGAATTGCTAAACCATATTCACTGCCTAATGTTAAATTACTGTGTCCATTTACTTAACACATGTTTATTAAGTTCCATGCATACGTCAGACCTGTGTTAGATCTGATGGATACAGTAAACTAGATAAAAAGTTATCAAGATATAATGGCTTAAAGGCTATTTCATTTCATTTTAAATTATTAATTAATGTATCTTCTTTTGATATATTAATTTATTTTACAAATATATTATTAAACATCTATTCTATTTCTATTACCATGCTAGAGAAATAAAATATAAGGCAAAGTCCCTTTTCCTTGAGGATTTCAAAAATCCACTGAGCAGACTGACAAATCAATGCAATTCTGAAAACAATGCAGTGTGTGTTGTGATAAGGGAATGAATGGATATAGGATTCAGAGGAAGTTACTCAGAAGGAAAGATAAGAGGGCTGAGGTTGTAACCAAGCAAACCAGGGCTCATTCACGTGACAATCTGATGCGTGATCCAACAATTGATGTTGAAGGAAACATTTTAATTTATAGGATTCCGACCTCGGTCAGGACTCTGTTCTGCCATGAGACCAGCACTTGCCTTGCTCCTTGCCAGGCTATAAACCAAAACCATGCCCAGAAATTCCCCATATCCTTATCTGTTCCTGAGCCAGCTGTGCCAAAGAGGTTCCATCCCTCTGGAAGGTGCTCTTGTGGATTTCAGAGTCACCGTCCTCTTGCAGCATCTCTCTCCTTCAGGACCTGGGGTATATTATTCTCAGTCTCCATGTAATGGCTCAGGGAAACAAGTGCTGTGTTACACTGGATCATGGTGGAATCCAGGGAGGCACGCATCCCAGGAGAATGACTTCTCCATACATTCTTCATAGAAACGGAAGTCTGCATCTCAACAGTCTCAGTTCAGCTCCAAGCACCTGCCACAAATCTGTGCTTGGTTAGGCAGGTCCCTATATATCTCCAACAGTTCTCTCCTTACACCCTTTCCTCCACCCTGCATGGCTGCTATCTCACTACAGACCTCATGGTATCTTCCTCCTTACTACCCTAGGCCGCATGGAGGAAAAACACCTTCTCTTTCAAACTGTCCTTATTTTAAATGCTCGGCCTGGAACTTCCTATGTGACCCCGTATCCAGCCCCTCCTATGATGTGCTACTTTTTCCAGTTCCCCTGTAACTTTTACCTTCTTTCAGCTGCCATATTTAGTCAGGGGAAGAGTTCCCCATGACACAGGGATATCTGACTCCCCTGGCTATGTCACAAGTCACTAGAAGCTCTTAAAGTCACATACACCTTTGCCTGGGGATGCAGCACAGCTATTAACTTGTCATTGTTATGCAAAGTGTCTTAAATGCTATATCATCCACTCCTCTCTTCCTCACAATTAAGGTTTGTGGGGAATATGTTCCTATTTTCAGGGACCCCTGCTCTACATCCTGTTACAAGTTTTCAATGGTGATTAGGAATTCGTTACACAAATCTGGAAGAGGTAAGAATTCATAGGATATCTCAGGCAGGATAAATAATATGTGCAGATATATAGAGACAAGGCAGAGAATGGTCATTAGAATAATGGAGCTTGAAGTAGGGTGTGTGAGGGAGAGAGGTTCAAGTCTTGAAAAAGTTTTACACCACAATAAGGAATTTGTCCTTGGAATGACAGGGACAATTGATTTATATTACAAAAGGGACAGATATGATCAGCTCTTCATCACTCAAGTCACTGAAGTCGCTGAGGAGATTGGATTATGTTCAAGGAATGAGGTGTGTGTTGGGGGGCAGTGTGTGTTCTAGAGATGGGCAGAGATCTGTTGTAATCAGACCAAGTGAAACAGGACAAGGTTTTAAAGACACTGCCATTAATTTATCATTCATGCCTCTTCACTGTGCCTAGAACAGACATGGATGAACAGACTGACATGTGAGTGAGTCACGCAAAAGTGAAAATTGCATCCGGTGATGATGCTGATTGCGTTCATCAAGTTAAATATATTTCTGCACAATATCATCCTATTGTTTTCTGCTTTAAAAAACAAAATCATTAGATCAGCTATTTATTGTATTAAACATTTTTAATACAATAAATAGTACCTTACCAATTTCTTTTCGAATTTGGGGGGAGAAAACAAAACTTTTTAAAAAACAGTTTTAAACTAAGTGTAGATAAATTTATAATAGCTAAAGCTTTGTGCTGAGTTAAAACAGCAGAGGATAATTTATAGACTAGTTTAAAATATGTTGAGCCCTGGCTGGTGTGTCTTAGTGGATTGAGCCCCAGACTGCGAAGCAAAAGATTGCCGGTTCGATTAACAGTCAGGACACATGCCTAGGTTGCAGACCGGGTCCCCAGTAGGGGCCGTGTGAGAGGCAACCATGCATTGATGTTTCTCCCTCTCTCTTTCTTCCTCCCTTGCCCTATCTATAAAAATAAATAAATAAAATCTTTAAAGAAAGATAAAATATGTTGAAATATCACAATCTACTTGAAGAGATTTCTTGAAAATCTCATATTCACCATAGCTTTATGAAATCATTCCATTATACCACTGCATTTAACAATTTGATTTCTATAGATTAAGACCTACTTGTTCTAGCAAGTATCAGATATGTACATGATCAAATTTCTGCCCCATCATTCATTGAGAGTTCACTCTGTTACACACGTGGGTGAACAAAGAAGCAGAGTTTTCCCCTCAGGGCACTCACATGTGAAACTGAAAGTGCAAAGAAGCAGACAGTCAACAAATAAAAAAACCTCTCAGACAGGAACAACTGCTATTTAGAAAATAAAACATGGTTATAGTTAGCGAGTGACCAGTTATGGGGTTTTTAGTTAGGGCATACAGGAAGTCTTCCTGGAGAAAGTGCATTGAAGTTAGAAAGTGAATGACGCGGAGGCAGCCATACCTGCATCTGAAGAAGAACATTCCACGTGGAGATAATGGCCATGGCCCATTTGAAGAAAAAAAAGTTAATGTAATTGTTGTGGAGAAAACAGGTAGGAAAGTGTGGGGCAAGAGAGAGGAGAGAGTGGAGACTGGAGAGAGAATAAGACCATGTGGGACCTTTAGGGCTGATTTTACTCTAATTGCAACTAGAAACCATTAGCAAGGAAAAACATAATCAAATGTGGTTCATATCTGTATCTATTTCTCTTGGATCTCTAGTCTTACAATGTCAGCCTCCAGATTCATCTTTTAGGAAGTAGTGAATGAATTCTGGAAGAGCTAAATCTCTGTTTTTGGAATGAGAGGAAGAGAGAGAAAGAGAGAGGGAGAGAGAGAAAGAGAGAGAAACATCCGTGTAAAAGAGAGAAACATTAATCGGTTGCCTCCCATATTTGCCTGGACAGGGGATGGAACCTGCTACCCACGTACGTGCCCTGACCAGGAATCGAACCCAAACGTTCTGGTGTACAGGATGATGCGTCAACTAACTAAGCCACTGGCCAGGCCTTCCAGTTATTTTTAACATGGTGATTTTTATTCTTAATTGTTTTATCCCCAAAACAACTCTCAAACTCTCTTACTCAAATAAATTTTAATTCCTCTCATCAAAATCTCAGGGTACCACAAAAGTTCTCCTTGGATGGAAAGGGGAAGGAAATTCTTGTTGTTTCCCTCTCCGTTTCTTACTTGCATCTATGCTTGTCACCTGTCCAAGGAGAATACTGTTTTCCTTTTTCACAGTTGGAGAAGCCCAAATGAGAAGCAGGGCTCCCAAATCCCATTTAGGTTCTTTCCATGCTTAGTCTGACCGTTGTTCCTACCCCCTGGACACCCTCCTACACATTCAGTTTTAGATTTAGTTTTAATTCTCTGATGACCAGGAATTACAGGTGTCAGAGGCAGGGGAGCTTCAGCACCAGGAAAGGAGCATCAGTGTCCGTTTTCTGCTTGTGTTACCATTGCTCACTTTCGTACAAAGTAGGAGGTTGCATGCTGGTCTGACTGCATACGGGTCTCTCTGTTAAAAAATGGTCAAGGGGTCTTGATGGCTATCTGAGAAAGGTTGTTGCATCCTTCACTGTCAGCTCAATCAGAAAATGACTAGAATCATCCAACTAAACATATCCTAATTACTTTCGTTATTATAAGGTGGTAACTTAACATTTATTCTTGTGACTCTAAGCTAAGTAGTAACTGATCCACTTTCCATATTCTTAATTAAGCAACTCTAAAAATGCTAAAGAAATGACCCTAAACAATGAGTAGTGCTAACAGGTTTTACATATAATTTCTCTCCACATTTGCAAAATAGAGAATGCAGGTAGTTTATCAGTATTACTTTTATCAATACTTTTCATTTGAAATAGGATTTTTTTGGTAATTTATAAGGTACATAAACATAAAGTATATAAAATATAAAGAGGTTATATTAGTCTTTAGTTATGGATGAAATTGTTAACTGATGGAAATTTTTCAATAATCCTATGGACTTCATTGTTCTTAGTGCTAATAAGTCAAAAGTTCCAAAGCCACGTTGCTTCACTTCCTCTAGTGTCAGTATTCTGGCAGGTATCTATCTTCAAATGTGTGAAATAGAAATTCTAGTAATGATAGTGGCATGTGCCTTGGAGTAGCTCCCTACCTCTTACTGCGGTCCGAGGACGCTGAGCCCCTCCAGTGGGAGTAGATCCAGGGGTCAGTAAGTTGAATCTCAGAGCTGTTATCACAAGAAAACTAAGAACACACTCATGTAGATTATTAAAAGTTGTTGAACAATGAAGAGCACTTATAAAAGGAAATTGAAGGCTATTTAATGTACTGCTACATTTTTATGTCTATAAAATATTTAGAAATCCTTATTTTTGATTCAGGAACACAATGAGGTTTCACCATAAATGTTGGAGAGAAAATGCATCATTAAGCCTCGCACTCACGGTGAGATGCCTTATCGATGATAACACTCATTATTTTAAATTGTCATGATGTATGTTGCTGTTGATAGGATGTTAAAAGAAGAATCAAGAAAATTATTTGCCTCGGGTCACACACATCGTTAGAAATTATGAGGGTATTCCTGTTTTGCTCCTCAGCATTCAATTAGAACCATGAAGAATGTTCTCTCCCAAATCATTTTTGCTTGGGTGTAATAAATATATTTTTTACTTCCCACACAAACTAAATTCTTGATGAGGCCAATATGCTTCACTACATTAAATCCTCTGTAAATGATCTGAAGTTACTGCTCTCTGACAGCAGCTCAGTAGTTTACGTCAGTGATCGCAGTCCACTTCCTGATACTGATGTGTCCACATCACGAAATCTGTCAGGAAAATTGATATTAATGAGAGTCCCTGCTGAAGAATGCAGGACAAAGGCCAAATGTAAAATTCTATGGACAGTGAACACTGTCTTAACTTCCATAAGCTATGTATGTCTTCCTATCAGAATTAAAATGCAGCTGCAGAGATATTTCACCGTGAAGGCATACCCTGCAGTTGGGAAAGCAGAAGATTCAAATCTATAGTGCCAGAGGTATTTATTGCTTCATTCAATACAGATATTCATCTGTACATGTTTGGACAAAATATCTAAACTTCAATGTTTACAAGAGCAAAGAGCAATTTTCAGAACATTTTGAAACACAGGTAGTTTGCGATGTAAGCACATGACCTTATACATCCGTGTCACAGACACGCACAGCACACGACTCCAAGGAGCACACAGAATGTGCCTCTGTTATACAGATGTGAAGGAAGCAGTGTACAGGCAAAGAAATTATATGTACATGTAAAATGGGAATATTACATATACTATATATAGAATATATAAATACAAATATTAAAATATATATCTATAAGGATTTATATAAACACAAATGCTTGTATTTATATTTACATGTTAAATATTAAATATATATGTATAGATTTTATATTACACTTAATATTTACACATATTTATTTATGAATATCATTTTATATAATTATAAATATTATTATATATAATATATTTATATAATGTATAAATGCAATGTATTGTGCAATATATAATATGTCATATACAATATACTATATATGATATTGTATATATTGTACAACATACTATATATTATATTGTGCTATATAAAATATATGCAATACATACAATATCATAGGTAGTATATATTGTATATTGCACATTTTTTTACTTTGCTGTATATATTGTGTATTGTACAATTGTATATGTTGTATACAATATCTTTTACATATTTTGTATATTGTATATATAGTATATTATACAATTGTATTCATTGTATATATTATAGTATATATAATATACAATATATTGCAATATATAAATATTATAAAATATTTACATAAATTTGAATATGCACACTTATGAATGTTATTCCTATATTAAATGTTAAGTAATTAATATTAAATTATACCTGATATATTCAAATACGATAACAATATTTATAAATGTATTTATATATAAAATATAGGCTGTAATTTATATTATATAATTATACATTATAAATTGTATATTTATGTATAATATATTAAGTGTATTATATATTATACATAATGCATATAATATGCATTATATATAAAATAGGAATTATGCATATATATAAAATAGGAACCTATATATATATTCCTCTACAATCTACTATTTCACAAGTACCAAAATAGGTAATTAGTCACTCTACTGCAGGGAATGAAGTTGTTTCCGGCTTCCAGGAGGTATACAAGTGAAATTGCTTGTGTAACAGTCTAGCCACTGTTGATTTCATGGGAAATGGTTTTGGAGTTCTCATATATTTTAAAATATACTTTAGGGGTGATGTGAAATAAATGGTGGCATGAGAGATACCCTTGTTCTCTCTTCTTGAAGTTTCAACAATTTGAACAGCTATAACTGAACAGAGGATTCCGTGTTCAATGTACCAGCACACCTAAGACACTCACGCATTGAAGATCTAAAGGGGGGCAAGTGGGAACAAAAGGGGAAGGCACGCAAGGAGAAAAGCTGAGAGGAGCCACGGGTGAAACTCTGAGCCAGGAGCTAATGGCAGAGTTCGACCTGGAGATGGAAGGAATCCAGGTGTGACTGGTGCATCCTTCAGACAGGAGAGCAGAGAGATTTTGTGGGCATTCTTGCAAGAATGAACAGTACAAACTGTTGCTGAGCCCAGAAAACTGGGCAAAGACACAGCACGGGGTTGCTGCCACAGTTGTTGGGGGATCAGCATTTCAGACAGGGAAGTAAAGCTATGAAGCCTGGCTGTGCTGTAGATTCCCAGAGCTTGCCATACTTCACACTTGGTGTCAGGTTGCAAAGTACAAGTCGTGCTACAGAATCACTATTTTCCCTGAGAAAAGGGCGTACTTTGTAACCAACCCTGATTTGCACGAGGGACCCTGGGAAGTCTGAGGTCACCATTAACAGGAAGGCAAACAGAGAAGGTAGCAGGGTTCCCCAAGCCAAACCAACCCCCCCACGTGGCAGCTACACAAACAGCAGCCAGAGAGACTGAGAGGGTAAGATCCGGGTAATTACACAGATCTAACGCGAATTCACTGTATTAAATTACTCGCAATCGGGAAGTAACTGAAGTTTATGAGGCAAATACCTCTAGAAGAATCTATCACTCTCGGGCTGCTTTCCATTCTCTGAAAGCTATGGTGCAGTGTTTCAAAATGCTTAAGTTGTATTCATACCAAGTCAGATTTGGTGACACCAGCAGAGACCACTGTCCCTACACACAAGCTCTCCTCGTTATGTAATGAATAATTTTGCCTATATAGATGATAAAACATGTTCTTGTGAAAGACATCGGACAGCACCTCAAGTAAAATATGGTAAAATAAGGGAAAAAAGAATGTATTATTCTAACACTTTTAAAAAGCAATTAACCTTAGATATGGTCATACAATAAATTCCTTAACATTGGTGCATTCAAAAGTTTTATTTTTTCCTAAACATGAATAGGCACAATATGGAAAGCAAGGCAAGGAAAAACTGTACAGAAAGTAGAGACAGAAAATCTAAAATGTTGAGAATACTATTTTGAAATAATTTTTTCAATTTTATTTTTATTTTTTATGCTGTTACAAATTTTTCTGCCTTTCCTCCCTTTCCTCACCTCTACCCAGCCCCACTCTTGCCTTCCTCAGGCCAATCCCCACATTGTTGTCCATATCCATGGGTTATGCATAAACGTTCCTTGGTTAAACACGTCTCCATTTTTCACCCCATCCCCCACTCCTCTCCAGCAGCTGTCTTGCTGTTTTATGTGTCTAAGCTCCTGTTACTATTTTTTTCATTGGCTTATTGTGTATATTAGATTCCAAGAATAAATAAGATCATCTGGTATTTTTTATTCTTTGACTGGCTTAATTCCTTAATATAATTTTCTCCAGGTCCGTCATGCTGTTACACATGTGAAAGTGTTTTTCTTTTTCACTGCTGGGTAGTATTCCATTGTATAAATGTACCACAGCTCTCTTACCCACTCATCTACTGATGGACACTTAGGCTGTTTTCAAATCTTGGCTATTTTAAACAGGACTGCTATAAACATAGGGATGCATATATTTTTGTATTGGTGTTTTGGGATCTTTGGGGCATATTCCAAGAGGTGGAATCATTGGGTCAGAAGAGAGTTCCATGTTTAATTTTTAAAGGATACTCCCTATTGTTTTCCACAGTGGCTGCACCAGACTGCAGCCCACCAACAGTGCACCAGGTTCCCTTTCCACCACATCCTGGCCAACACTTGTTGCTTGATTTATCAATGATAGCCCTTCTGACAGGTGTGAGATGATATCTCATTGTGGTTTTAATTTGCATTTATCTGATGATTAGTGATATTGAGCATTTTTTCATATGTCTCCAGGCCCTCTGTATGTTCTCTGTGGAGAGGTATCTATGCATGTCTTTTGCCCATTTCTTAATTGAATAATGTGTCTCCTGGCATTGAGTTTTATTAGTTCTTTATATATTTAGGAGATTAAACTCTTGTCAGATGTATCTCTGGCAAAAATGTTCTCCCATACGCTGGATTCCCTATTCATTTTGCTGATAGTTTCTTTACCTGTACAGAAGCTCTTTAATTTGATATTTTCTGCTTTGTTTCCAGTGCCTTAGGAAATATATCAGCAAAAATATATCTATATTGAATATCTGATATTTTAATACCTATGTTTTCTTCTAGGATTTTTATGGTTTCATAAATTACATTTAAGTCTTTTATCCATTTTGAATTTATTTTTGTGTATGGTGTAAGTTGGCGGTCTGGTTTCATTTTTTGCATGTACCAGTCCAGTTTTCTCAGCACCATTTATTGGAGAGACTGTGTTTGCTCCATTGCATGCTCTTGCCACCTTTGTCAAATATCAATTGCTCATACAGGTGTGGGTTTCTTCCTGGTCTCTCCATTCTGTTCCTGTATGTCTGTTCTTGTGCCAGTACCAGGCTGCTTTGATTACAGTGGTCTTATAGAGTAGTTAGACATCAGGAGTTGTGATACCTCCTGCTTTTTTTTTTTCTTTTGCAGGATTGCTGAGGCTATTCGGAGTCTTTTTTCATATTCTCAAGAGGCAAAAATTAAAAGTGGTCCCTTTAAGATCAGGAACAAGACAGGGATATCTGTTTTCACCACTCATTCAACTTAGTTCTGGAAGTGCTAGACACAGCGATCAGACAAGGAGAAGAAATAAAAGGCATCCAAATCAGAAAGGAGGAAATGAGCCTGTCATTGTTTGCAGGTGACATGATATTGTACGTAGAAAACCCTAAAGACGTCACCAAAAAACTACGGGACCTAATAAATAAATATACATTTTCCCTGATCTTACTTAACAATAAGAAAACATAGAGCCCTGGCTGGTGTAGCTCAGTGGATTGAGCGCGGGCTGGGAACCAGAGGGTCCTGGTTCGATTCCCAGTCGGGGCACATGCCTGGGTTGCGGGGCCAGGTCCCCAGTGAGGGCCATGTGAGAGGCAACCATACATTGCTGTTTCTCTCCCTCTCTCCCTCCCTTCCCCTCTCTCTGAAAATAAATAAATAAAAAATAAAAATAAAAGAAAAATAAAACAATAAGAAAACATAACAAGAAACATGGGTATAAAAATATCCATGTCTTTTGGTATATCTAGTTTTGTTATCATAAATATTAATGGATGATGTATGTGACAACACATTTCTGAGATGATGAATTGCTTTCTAAAAGGACAAGTACAAATGGCAATGTCTTCACAATTGGAAGTAAGTTAGCTTTCTCTCTTTTATTTCCTATACTCAATCTGTGTCAGAGTGGCTCAAATTTAGTTTTCACTTAAATAACATTTCAGGAAACAAATCACATTAACTTGATGAGATTTCTTTTTACTTCATACAGTGGTTTCTCAAAATTACAAATTGCCCGTCTTGACACTGAGGCCTCCATGATGATTAACTTGGCTGTTTACCCAGTTATCTCTTTCTAAAATAAGAAAATTCAAAGTGCTTTAATATTTAAATGACTATCACTCCAGTAACACTGCTGATCAATCATTTTAAGTTAATGATTAAAAACAGTAAATGTTCCCCCACTCTCCATAGCTACCCTGAATAGCATGTCAAACACAGCAGACTCTATTTATTGTCACCACAGTGTAACACAGGCCACCAATTAGAGGCAGAACACATAAAACATGGTTCAGGGCTTCTATAGTCTTCACTAAATACTTGCTTCAAATGGTTTTAAAAATGACTAATTCTCAAATAAAATATTTTTTTAATAAACCATGTCTGTTTGAGATTTGTTACGCCTTAGAAAATCATTTTGCATTTTAAAAAGCTGCACTTTTCTGATTCTGTACAGCAGAGAAAGCATACAACTCCCAAATGTTTCCAAAAAGCTCTTAATTACTCATAGAGAATTATGTGTGTGGAACAAAGAGTGAAGAGTTAATACATCTCATTGTAGTTTTAATTTAAATATTATAAAAATTAATTTACTTTAATTAAAATTTGAAATTATTAATTCAGTCCAAAAGTGATCATGGTTGTTTGTTCAAGTGATAGAAAACAATAATGAGCTACCTGGCTTGAACAATAAATTTCTCAGTAGATTGTTTTGTTGCAGTAATAGCTTCTTATGTCCTTATAATTTAAGGTCTTGCTTCTGAGCCACTTCTTGAGAAATGATGGAAAAAGAACGTATAGTGTACATAATTTGCTCACCGACTGGCTGCTCTTCCTCAATTTTCTCAATATATTTCCTCTTTTTGTCCCTTGTTTCCCAACCACGAGTCATTCTAGGTCTCCTCTGTCTACACTCTTTTTCTGGGTGATCTTATTCTATTTGTTTTATATTTCAACCAGCTATCAATTTACTACACCTATTTTCAATTTACAATTCAGTATGGTTGGCTGGCACTTTGTCCTTCAACTTTTAAGAGTTCTTCTAGTAAAGTTATCAGATCTTTGTCTTTGATATAAGACCTACTGATTTGTCAATTGCCCTTCAATTTTGTTTATGGTTAATTTTGCCATGCATTTCAATGTAATCAAATTTATCACTCTTTCTTTTATTACCTCTGGGCTCTTTTTTGTCAGAATTAGAAAGTCTATCCCTGTACTATGCTTTAAGAGTAATATACACCCAGTTTTCTTTTACAATTTTTATGCGTTTATTCTTACTTTGAGATCTCTACTATATTTCAGTTTATTCTTGTGTATGGTGTGAGAATGGGTCAAACTTTATTGCTGAGCAGTCTTTCCAGCATTATTTATTAAAGAGTCTGTCTTTACCCCAGTGGTTTAAAATGCCGTCTTTATTGTGTAAGAGATATCTCTGTGTTCTGAGGTTCAGTTTTTGACTTTCTGTTCTATACCAATGGTGTATATCTCTATTTGCATGTCTGTATCTCCTGGCTTTGATTTCAGAGATAATATAGCATGTTTTCTTTAAAAAATGTCTTCATTATTCTATTTTCAAAAATAGTTTTAGTGTTTCTTTTCCTTTCCTTTCTTTCTTATTTATTTATTTAATTTTTAAATTGGGAGGTAAGTTTCCCTCCCAGGTTTATTGAGATATAACTGACATATAACATTGTATAATTTTGAGGAATACAAAGTGATTTGATATACATACATATACATGTATATAATGTGAAATGATTATCACAAAAAGGTTCATTAATGCATTAGAACTCAAATGGATGCCATATTTTTGTGTGTGTGGTAAGAAATTTTAAGATATACTGTCTTAGCAAATTTCAAGTGTGCAGGACACATTGTTCACTTTGGTCGCCATGCTGTACATTAGATCCCCAGAACTTCCTCGTTCAGGACTGGAAGTTTGTACCCTCCGACCACCGGCACCCGTTTCCTCACCCCCACCCTCCCGCCTTGTCCCTGGCAACCACCAATCTACTCTATGTTTATGTGAATTCTGTATTTTAGATCTTACATGTAAGTGAAACCAAAAAGTATTGGTCTTTTGCTGTTTGACTTATTTCACTTAGCAAAATGCTCTCAAGGACCATCCTTGTTGGTACAAATGGCAGGATTTCCTTCTTCTTAGTGGCTAAATATTACTCATAAATATGTATACATATATATATATGTACACACACGTATATATGTACACACACACACACATATATATGGCTTTATCCATTTAACTGTAAACAGACACTTAGGTTCTTTTCATATGGTGTCTATCATAAATAACGCTGCAATGAACATGGTAATGTACATATCTCATTGATATCCTGTTTTTATTTTCTTTGGATATATATCCAGAACTGAAATTGCTAGATAATATCTTATTTTTATTTTTGAGGAAACTCCATACTGTTTTCCATACTGACTGTTAACAATTTACATTCCTACCAACAGTGCACAAGCGTTCCCTTTTTCTACATCCTCACCAACACTCGTTAGCTCATACATAGTGGCACCAAGGTGCTGGTTGTTAATTTGTTCCAGAACTTGTAACAAGTGCCAAAACCTACGAGTACTGAGCCAGGAACCAGTGATGAAGCATTTTCTCTTGCGGGGTATCATTGTGACTCATACAAGTTCTAGCGAGTCTGACAAGTCCTGAACAAGCGCTGAGTGCTGAAACATTTTTTCTAGTCAAAATGTGGCAAGTACAGGGTTTGACAAATTCTGAAGCTGAGTACCAAGGTGTGACTATGAGTGCCAGCCATTCTAACAGGTGGTATCTCATCATGGTTTTGAATCACATTTAAATATGATTAGTGATGTTGAGCATCTTTTCATGTACCCGTTGGCCATTTGAATGTCCTCTCTGGAAGCATCTATTCAGTTTCTCTGTCCATTTTTTTAAATTAGATTATTTGGGGGTTTTGTATGTTTGTTTTTTGAACTTTTGCTCCTGAGTTGTATGAGTTTCTTATATAAGGGGTTTGAAATATTTTCTTCATTGCATAGGTTGTCTTTTAATTTTATTGATTTTGTTGTTACTGTGCAGAGCTTTTTCATTTACTGTAGTACTTTTGTTTATTTTTGCTTTGGTTGCCTTCTGCTGTAAAATCCTAGATTATTGCCAAAGCCAATGTCAAGGAGCTCTTTTCTTATTTTTTTTCTTCTAGGAATTTTATTGTTTCTGGTCTAATATTTAGGTCTTTAATCCATTTTGAGGTAATTTTTATCATGGTATAAGATAGGAGTACAGCTTTATTCTATTATAAAATGTATATCCAGTTTTCCCAACACTATTTATTGAAGATATTATTCTTTCCTATTATGTATTCTTGACCTCCTTACCAAAGATTAATTAACCATGTATGCATATGTTTAATTCTGAACTCTTCATTCTGTTTCATTCACCTATGTGTCTCTTTTCACTCCAGTACCATATGGTTTTATTACTACAGCTTTGTTATATAGTTTGAAATCATGAAATGTTATGCCTCAAGCTTTGTTCACTTTTCTCAAGATTGTTTTGGCTATTTGGGGTCTTTTGTGGTTCCATATAAATTTTAGAATTGTTTTTTTATTTTTGTAAAAAAATTCATTGAAATTTTGATAGAAATTGCATTATATCTATAGATGGCTTTGGGTAGTATAGATATTTTAAAAATATTAATTCTTCTAATTCATAGACATACTTTCTATTTATTTGTATATTCTTCAAATTCTTTCAACAATGCCTTATAGTTTCCAACGTTGAAATCTTTCACCTTCTTGATTTAATTTATTTTTAAGAATTTTATTGTTAGTCCAAGGTCACACAGTTGGATATCATGGAAACAGTTGTGAAACCAGGTGATGCAATCCCACTCAAGTGCCCCCAACCTAGGGCTGCCACATATGGTCCTTGTGAGTGGCATCCCGTGGAGTTGTGCAGACTACAGCACAGACTTCAAGAATGTTCATGAGGGCTTAGCTTAACTATGTGCTATTCAGCCTTCCATAAATAAATAAACGAGTGAATAAATAAACATTTTTATTGTTTTAGATTCTATTATAAATGTGTTTTATTTTTCCAGAAGTTTTATCATTGGTATATAGAAATTGCACTGGTTTTTTATCCTGAAACTTTACTGAATTTTTAAATTATTTCCACCAATTTTTTTTTTGTGTGTGTGTATCTATGTGTGGACTCTTCAGGGTTTTCAGTATACAAGATTAGGTCATCTACAAGTGATACAATTGTTCATTTCCTATCTGATTTGGATAATTTTTATTTTTGTTTCTTCTTTGATTGCACTGGTTAATACTCCCAGTACTATTTGAATAAGAATGGTGAGAGAGTTCACTTTTTTCTTGTTCCTAATTTAGGAGAAAATCTTTCAGCCTTTCATGAATGAGTATGTGGTTACCTGTGGGTTTGTCATGTATTTATTATATAACTTTATTGTGTTTAGCTATAGTCATCTCATACTCAGTTTGATAAGAATTTTTATTATAAAAATACATTGAATATTTGTCAAATGTCTTTCTGAATTTATTTAGATCACCATATAATGCTTATCTTTAATTCTGTGATGTGATTTATCAATTTTTATTTGCATATGTTGAAACATGCATTTCAGGGATAAATCCCACTTTATCATGGTGTATGGTCTTCTTAATATGCTGTTGATTTTAGTTTGCTAGCATTGGTTAAGAATTTTTACATGTATATTCATTAGGGATATTAGCCTGCAGTTTTCTGTTCTTCTAGTGTTCTTATATATCTCTGGTATCAGAGTAATTCTGGCCTCATGAAATGTGTTTGGGAATATTCTTTCCTCTTTAATTTTTTTAGGGGCCAGTCTTGGAGAAAAAATGGCATTTATTCTTCTTTAAATGTTTGGTAGAATTCACCAGTGAAATTATCCTGTCCTGGGCTTTTCTTGGTTGGGTAGTTCTGACTACTGATTCAATCTACTTGTTCATTATTGTTCTGTTCATAGTTTACATTTTATTCTGATTCAGTCTTTGTAGGTTGTACACTTCTAGGAATTTAGCCATTTCTCCTAGGTCGTCTACTTAGTCAGGCTATACTTTTTCAGTGTCTATGATTTTTTTGTATTCCTATGTTATGTCATATTGTCTTCTCTTTATTTCTTTGAATCCTTTCTTTTTCTTTTATTGGTTAGTCTAGACAAGGTTTGTCAATTTTGTTGATCTTTTCAAAGAGCCAACTCTTATTTTTGTTCATCTTTCTAATTGTTTTCCCTTTGTGTTCTCCTCCCCCAACCTTTAATCTTTCCTTCCTTCTGTCAGCTTTGAGCTGACATTGTCTGTGGGTGTTCAGCTCTTTGTCTGTAAGGTTAGTTTGTGTATTTGAGAAATTCCTCTGTTATATAATGTTTCTTAGTGCAGGGCTGTAGGCTCTGCTCTGAGATGAGAAGAGTTTCACCCTGTGTTCTGAAGTTAGGGGAACTTGTAGCCGGGACTTCAAGATCGGGTAGGCCAAAGGCCGTACTCTACTGTCAGGCGAGGTTGCTGGCCAGGCTCTCTGGTCAGAAAGGCCCTCCACCTGTGTCCTGCAGCTTGGTGGGGCTGGAGACTGTGCTTTGTGGTTTAGTAAAATGGGGCTAAGGCTGTGCTCCACAACTGGGCAGGGTTACTGGCTCTGAATACTGCCTCATAGCATGAGGTCTCAGGCTGTGTTCACAATGGAAAAAGATTAAGCTGAGATGAGCTATCAGGTTATCTGGTCTTATGGGACTGGAGACCATCTGTAAGTTCATCAGTTGTGAATTTGCTTCTCTGCCCAAGCAGTCCATAGGATGCTCTCTTTGGCTGCTGGCTATTTGTTGCCATACTTCCCACTGAGGCTGGACTATGGATTATGCTCAGCAGATGGGTAGGGCTTTGAACTTGCAGTTATTATGGCTCATTGGATAGGGACCCCATTCAGGCTGAACTGCCAACAAACTTCCTGGCCAATAGAGTTATCATCTCAGCTCTGCAGATGGGCAGAGCCAATGGCTAGGGTTTTTTTGTTTGTTTGTGTGTTTGTTTTGAGAGGTGCTATTGTAGGAAGGAATTTGGCCCACCAAGATCTGAGCCCTGGTTGCCATAAGCCCTGCCCCACTCTCCATCCCCATCTAGCTTCCAGTGGTATAGGACTAAAGATTCCCCCAGTGATCTTCATGAGTTGAAAACTAACAGGGTCTCCTGAGAAGCCTCCCTCAATAGCCGGGCTCTTTTTCCTGTGGATGACAGGTAGACCCATGGGCTCCTGTAAGTGCAGTGTTATGCCAGCCCAGGGGAAGGGTGATGGAGTCAAAGTGAAACCACTCCTCTTACCCTTCTAATGTGGTCCTTCTTGGTCTCTGTGGTCCACGCAGGTTCTTCAGCCTCACCCTAGTTATGGGATTTTTCTCAAAAGTGTCTTGTCTTTGGATAGTTTCTAGTTGGTCTTCTTGTGATGAGTACTGACATTTAGAATCATCTGTGTTACCATATTTATGATTATCACCATTTTTTAGTCAATTCTTCCATGTTTATGTTTTCTTATGAATTTCATTATCATTTTGATTTATTCCCTAAAATAGTTTGTTGACATTTTTATTTAGTATTGTATTGATCCTCTCTCTAATACATTCTGAGATTAGGGATTCCAGAATCACGTACTTATGAATATTTCCTGTACCAAAATGAACTGTTTTCATGTCTCCCTTAATTAGACTCTGAGATTATTAAGGAGAGGATTCATGCCTTGTTAATACTATGAATACAATAACGGTTCACATAGTTGGCATCTTTATCTTGTCCCTGATTTTAGTAATCTTGTTTCCAGTGTTTCTCCATTAAAGAAGTTCTGAGTAAGATAAAGTAAGCAATTTCACTCCATCTCTCCCACTGAAAGAAAGAAAGAAACAAACAAAAACCCTGGACAGAATGCAATGAGAAGCTATTTTATGACAATCACATGCAAACAAATAACTTAATCTCAACCTGAACCCTACAATTGACATAAAATTTAACTCAACATGCATCACAAATCCAAATGTACAATATATAACTCTAAAACAATTAAAAGTAAATGTAAGAAAGACTATTCGTTACCAAGTATGAATCAAAGAGTTCTTACGCATGACACCAAAGTATCATCTTCCTTCCCCACAGCACAATCCAGGGTTTTTGTCTGTTGGTTGGTAGGGGAAGGATTGTGAATGTTCTGATTTTATAGATCACTTTTGCCCTGTAGAACTCTAGAATTGCCTTCCTTTTTTATAATGGGAGGCAAATATTTATTGGAGAAATATATTATAGCATGTTAGACACAAATTAACACCTTGAATAAAACACATGCATCAGGGAAATAAATCATGGTAGGACAGTCATTTTAGATTGGGCTCTGCAGGGTCTCAGTGATGATGGAAGTGAGGAGTGATGGGCCGGGCAGGCTGGGAGGGCTCCAGGCCTCCGGTCCTTCAGCGGCCAGGCTGGCTTTGCTTTTATTGATGTTATAGGTTGAACATATGAGTAAAGTTCTGTTTGGATAAAGTGTACTAATGACATTAGAACAAAAACGTTCAAAACCACTGCTGAAAAGAACTTTTACGGGTCCCAAAACATGTTAACAATATAGTAAGTGACAAAAGCTAATTATAAAACTGCTGGATCTCATTTTCCTTGTATACACAAAAGAGGGAATTACTAAAATTACGTTACTAGATTATTTCTAATGAGGAATAATATAGTATCTATATGTTCTAGCTACCTGTAATAAATCTGTGTTGTTTGTGTATTTTGTTTTTAAAGGTTCATAAGATCTGTCCTTAGTTCTCTTTCCTCTCATTAGCACGGTTTGTTGCAAAATAACTACAGTAATAGAATCTTCCATATGCACACACCCTTCTTCCTTTCACAATCAAACGATCATGTCACATAGGCACATAGTTTTAGAGTTACTTTCTAGACAGCTCTCTGTGTACTAGGCTTTTGAAAAATTCCAATGTGGCGAATATTGTAATTTTCTTAGTGCTCTATTTCACTTTGAATTTATAGACAGCTACAGAATTAAGAGTAGTATCTATATAGCATGAAGAAGGGAACAGATATCAGATTATAATGACTCAGTGTGTCTCTATCTACTAGGTTACAAATGATAAGACAAAGGTACCACATAACTACAATATTAACAGATTCACCATTTATACTGATGCTGCCCAACAGCAATACAGTGCAAGCCAGAGATTTAATTTTAAATTTTGTATTAGCCATATTAAAAGAAGGTGAAATTAATTTTAATATTTTACTAACATAATATATCCAAAAAATATTTCAATGTATAACCAACATAAAATTATTAGTGAGATACTTTACATTCATTATTTATGTTATGTTGTTGAAGTCCGGTGTGTATTTTGTACTTATAGTACATGTCAATTGAGATCAGTCACATTTCAAGGGCCCCAAATCCACTTATGGTTAGTGGCTAACTTATTAGACAGCACAACTCTACAGTGTTTCATTTATTTTTATATAACTTTTAAATTAAATTTATTGGGTGGACATTGGTCAATATGATCATATAGGTTTCAAGTATACATCTCCATGGTACGTGGTCTGTATATTGTATGCCCACCACCCAAAGTCAAATCATCTCCTGTCACCATATACTTGGCTCCTGTTACTACCCCCCCCACCCCCTTCCCTCTGGTAACCACTGCACTGTTGTCTGTGTCTATGAGTTCCAGTTTTATATCTCACAAAAGAGTGAAATCATGTGGTTCTTAGCTTTTTCTGACGTACTTATTTCATTGCATAATATTCTCAAGGTCCATCCACGTTGTTGCAAATGGCAGTATTCAACTTTTCTTATGGCTCGTTAGTACTTCCATAGTATTCACGCATCACATCTTTATCCAGTCAACTACTGAAGGACACATTGCTTGTCTCCATGTCTCGGCCACTGTGAATAATGCTGCAATGCACACAGGGGCGCATATACCTTCATAAATGAATGTTTTCAAGTTGTTAGGGTAGATACCCAGCATAGGAATGCTGGGTCCCATGCAGGAATATTTAGTTTTTTGAGGAACAGCTATGCTGTTTTCTACAGTAAATGTACCAGTTTACTTTTTTAACCAGTAGTGAATGAGATTTTCTTTTTCTCCACAACCTCTCCAATACTTGTTAATAAAAGTCTTGTTGATCATAGCCATTCCAATAGGTGTGAGGTGTTATCTCATTGTAGAATTGCCTGCTTATTCGTCTTTTCTTCTTCATCATCTATTGCCAAGGTGCTTCTACCTCCATTTTGGCTTTTTTTCCTTCCCCAGAAGCTATGTCTTTTGAAATACCACTTTTTATCATCTCCGACCCCTTTAAATGACGTCTTTTTAAATCACACTTGCACATTTAAATAAGTTTTTCTTTAGGGTCATATGTACTTTAAAATCTGTTCTCTGTAAACTATGCCCTGATATGCCCAGACACATTTCCAGTATTTTCAGATTCAGGTTGGATTTAATACTTTTGGTGCCTATTGAAAATCATATTTAGGCTCCTCTGACCAGTCTCTCTATTATGTCTTCTCTACACTTCTCTCTCTCTCTCTCTCTCTTTCTCTCTCTCTCACTCACTTGCCACAAAGCCCTGTGCCCAGGCAAGGGTAATGTCTTACCCTTATATTGGAAATTAGTATTATTTTTCTCTTTTTAGTTATTTACTTATTTAGAATTTCACCAATATTTTTCTTCAAATTGTACTATAGGCATAGTTTCACATAAATTAATTTTTTAGTTTTGATTGTTTAGGAATAAAAAAAAGAACTGTACACATTTGATTTTGAGAGGAAAATTTTGGAGATACGGCTTTAGCTACCTAGAAATATTGCTGAATTCACTATTCTAGCATGCCATTAAGGATTTATTTCATCTATATTCATAGCAAAGATTGACTTCTAATTTTACTTTATAATAATGTACTTATCAGATTATATGTCAGATTTGTCCTGGTTTCGCAAAATGAAGCGGGGCCATAGTAGGCACAACAGGAGCTTAAACACTTTGTCATTCCAGAAAGTAAGAAGGTACTAAAATAATAACAAGAACAAGAACAGCAATGGCAGAAACAATAATGGGAACATAATTAAAGACACAGGACATAATTGTTAAATAACACCTACTTGCCAAATCCTGAAAATTTTGAGCAATAATATAGAGATACATGAGCATATAGTGATCACAAATAAAGAGATAAATTAATAGCTAAGAAGTATACTAGAAGAGTTTTTTCTTTTAGTAGAATGCCAATCCACAGCTTCTTAAATGGATGGGGTTGAAAAATATTATTTTTTAACTATAATAACGATGATGGGTTCAGGCAAGAATCA
>PVJI01011980.1:0-53864 GCA_004026765.1 Micronycteris hirsuta | reverse complement strand
TATGATATATAAATGAAATATTCTGAGTCTAAGAAACTGTTCTATAACAGTAGAGGAAATTTCATATCCAGAGGAATTCGAACACTAAAACCTAGATGATCAATAAAGTAGGAGTGATACATTTACACAGTGGAATACTGTTTGGTTACAAAAAAGAGTAAGATTTTACCCTTTGTGACAGCATGGATGGATCTGGATAGACCATTACCCTAAGTGAAATAAGCCCATACAAGATAGAAAATGTGGAATCTAATGAACCAAACTAATAAGGAAAGTAGAAACAGGCTCATAGACAGAGAGCAGGCTGACAGCTAGAAGGGGATAATGGGGGTGGAGAGCAGGAGGGATTGAGCAAAAGAGGAAAAAGAGAGAAAGAATTCATGGACACAGAAAACAACAATATGGTTACTGTGGGGGTGAGTGGAGGTGGAAAAGGGTACAGGGGTATAAGTGGTAATTAGAAAGAAAAATAAAATACTAGATGCATGGTTTACTTGAAATTTTATGAGTCTACTTGCCCGAAACAAGATGCTGACATGAAAAAATAAGTTCACAAAAGTACCAGCACAATGTAATATAATGTATTATTAAGAGTGTAACAGACAAAGATTCATTTAGTATTTCTAAAGAACAGAGAGCATTACTCAATCAAAACTGACTAGTTTTTTGTAACGTATTTTTTTGTTGTTGTTAAAGACAGAAAAGCTCTTCTGTATTTTCAAATTAAAAAAAAAAACTGAACTGTGGAAATGCTCACTTTTTACAAACTTTTGTTTGTAAACTTTTGTTTTTAATACAAACTTTTGTTTTTAATACTTTGACAATGCTATCCATGTTCATAAACTAAAATCACTTTCTTGAATCAACTTTAAAATTTTTCTCAGGCTCTTTTCTTTTAAATTAAACTTACAGTTTCTTTTCTACATAAGTGAAAAAAATATAAAACTACAAAGAATTTGATAATGTTCTCTTAACAATTGAATGGAGATCAGAAATTTATTAAAAATGAGCAGTTTGATAAGTGAAAAGGCAAAAACACATATGCCATTGTACATAAACCTGAAAATTGAACACAAAATTGATAAAAATGTGGTTATGCAGTAAAATATAGTTTTATGTAAGTTAAATAATATTTTACCAAGCTAAGGTACAATAAAACATAGAAAAATAATTACTATGGGAATTTGAGCAAACTATAAGTTCTGAAAGTTCCAAGCACCTAGATAGAAAAAATAAACCTGATATTATACTTTACTACAAGGCCATAGTAATCAAAACAGCATGGGGCTGGCACAGGAAAAGGCGTATAGATCAATGGAACAGATTAGAGAGCACAGAAATAAACCCTTATCTTTATGGCCAATTAATATTTGACAAAGGAAGCAAGAATTTACAGTGGGGTAAAGATGGTCTCTTCAATAAAAGGCACTGGGAAAATTGGATAGATACATGCAAAAAGGAAAAAGAAATTAGACCACCAACTTATAGCATGCACAAGGATAAACTCAAAATAAAGACTTAAATGTAAATTACCTTTCTAATAGATTAATTGACCATATAAGTAAAGATTTATTTCTGAGCTCTCTATTCTACTCCTTTAACCTATGTATATGTTTTTTGCAAATATTATGCTGTCTTGATTATTGTAGCTTTGCAGTTTGATTTGAAATCAGGGTGTGTGATACTTCCCAATATGTTCTTTTGTCAAGAATGTTTTGGCTATTTGGAGTCTTTTGTGGATTCATAAATGTTTTAGGATTAGCTCTAGTACTGAAAAGAATGACATTGGTATTTCAATAAAGATTGCACTAAATCTGTGTATTGCCTTAGGAGTAAGGATATTTTAACAATGTGAATCTTTCCAATCCATGCCCAAAGTATATCTTTGCTTTTTTTTTATCTTATTCAATTTCTTCCTTCAATGTCTAATAGTTTTCAGAGAATTTGTCTTTTATCCCCTTGGTTAAATTTATTCCTAGATGATTTATGTTTTTTATGCATTATTTCATGTCTTTAATGTAGTGTGTTTGTTGTGTGAATCCATGTACTGGGAACTTTACCTTGATCTGTTCTATTTTAATTATGTCCCTATTCAACATCGTTGGTGGCATCTAATACTTGAGTTCTGATGGTAAGCAGCTCTTACAGACAATGGAAACCTCAAGAATGGCTTTTAACACTTCCTCTCCACAAGAAAAATATAACTTACAATAATTTTATGATGGAAGCATGAAAACATTATTCCACTGAATGAGTACTAATGAAAATTCTTCTCTGACAAAAATAAAATAATGCAATTTTCAAAATGATTTACACTTTCCATACCCAGAAAATGTGGGTGTATACAATGCTTATGATAAGATCTATTTATCAAAAGAAATTATTATAATTAAGAGTTAACTAGACAGAACACAGAACTCTTTGACTTCGTCTAAATTGATAGCATATTTTGTGATAACTAGTGAAGTCTGTGACCCAGACACCAACCCTTCTATGGAATCTCTGAGAAAATAACATAGGGACATTGACCACAAAGAAGCATTATTGGTCTCCTGATGTTAACAAAAACTTATTGTGTCCATAAAAGTCAGACTTCCGATTTTATAAAAAGCTGGATTCATTATATTTTAGAATGTACATAACAACATATATTTTCAAAAACTAACCAGCTGTGCACATTTTCGTTAATAAAGCAGTATTGTAAAGTATTTTTAAGATCTTAGCTGAATATTTAGAAACTAATATCATTATTTCTCCAAACATATGCATTTGAGCATACCTCAAAGTATGCACTTTTGAAATGTTTTAAATTTTTTGTACTCTATACAAGGGATTATAAGAAGTTTAAAAGGAAGAGGATTTAAACTTAGAAACTAAAACATTTTCATGTATTTTAAAAAGTGATGAAATTATTACACGCTGTTTAGGAGATAGTAGAAAGTGTTCACACCACCAATATTAAATGGAAATCTGAAAATATTAAAATATTAAAAAGTCTTAAAAATTGTACTTTGATGCCTCTTCAAGGTCCTATTCAGTTTAAACTAAATTAAGAATGATACTAACTTCTCAAAAGTTTATTGCCCCTGACAGAATGGTTAAATAACTAAGTCCTGTAAAAATGTATAGCTCAGAATTTGTGCAAAATAGTCACTACAATAACGGTATTGCTATATCATATTCAATATTTTTTAAATTTGTATTAATCATATTTAAAAGAAGTATGTACTGGCTTATGCTTCAGTAGTTTCTTAAATAATTTTCAGAATTAAGGCTCAACAATTTCAATGGCAGGTCTTGCTGATGATTGTTACATGATGATGCACTATGATTTAATTTGCTGTGATATTAGTTAATTAACCTCTTTCACTCATTTTCTTATTATTTGGCTGCAGTTAATCGAATTTATAGAAAGCCAAAGGCAGTTGAGAGCAAAAGAAAAAGGAAATAGGAATTTCAAATAGAAAGAATAAGAAATTACATGTTTAATTACAGGACATTATTCAGATGCCATAAATCCAGATTAGCTTTCCTTGCTTAAAGAATTAAGGGAGGATAAGGATTAACACTTACAACCTTTGAATAAAGTTGATTTGTTTAGAATAGTGTTTTTATAGTTTGAAAATGCTATTGAAAGCTTTCTATAATAAATCTAACTTCAGTTATTCTAAGTCTGTTAAATAAAATTTACTTTACAAATAAAATGTTTCTTTTAAAATAAATTATTGCTTTCTAGTACAATAATACACTTCTTGTTGCCAGTTAGCATGCAAGCGATGTGTTTTCATATATTATTTAATCTTGTTGAGCACATAAAGCTGAAAATCTGAGATTTCTTCCCTAAACAAAAAAATTAAAAGAAAGTGTTGTCAAACTGATTCGTGCTGTAAATATTTTGTCGAAAATACAGAGAAATGATAGTTGTAAAGTATTGTCCACTTTCATGGCAAAGCTAAAATCTAAATCTGTAATCTCTTGATCTTTACAACTATTTCAGCTTCTGTCAATCTTGCTTAGGAATGCACACTGACCTGATTTAGCAGTTGATTTTCTTTGTTTCTAATGCTGAAGTGGATCACATAATCAAACTTGACCTACTTCCATTTGGCGCAGGAGGAACTTGGTAGATGTCAGTGTAAAACTGCAGAAAACTGCCATCATGCATTTCCTTTGTGGGTGTTCGCTCTTTTATTATCATATACATTTTTTTTATTAAGAGAATGAAAACTTAAAGGAGGAGGAAAATGGAACTCTAGCAATGTTAATAGAATAAGGTGATATGATCTAGGATTGCACCATGTCTTCATTCCATTTATAATTGAAAAATAGAGATCATTCTATTTTACTGTTCCATGGAAAATGTAAAATTTTCAACATGTCTTTCTCACTCAGTCTCTGGAATCAGTACATCAATTTCTTGGTGCTGATAATTACATTATTCCACAGTTATTTTTAAAAGTAGCAATACCAATAATGGATCTAGTTGTTGAGGCAAAACAATTGCATTAAGAATCTGAACTGTGAGTATGAACTTCCTGGTTTCAGATTTTTTTTTTCCTAATTACTTTATTGTTGTTCGATTGCAGTTGTCTGCATCCTCTCCCCTGCCCTCACCCCATCCCCTCCAAACCCACCTCCCTCCCCTGCCTCCACCCTCCCCCTTGGTTCTGTCCATGTGTCCTCCATAGTGGCTCCTGAAAACCCTTCTCCCCACAGTTCCCTCCCCTCTCCCTTCTGGCTAATGCTAGATTGTTCTTAATTTCAATGTCTCTGGTTACGTTTTTCTTGCTTTTTTCTTTTGTTGATTATGTTGCAGTTAAAGGTGAGTTCATATGGTATTTGTCCCTCACTGCCTGGCTTATTTCACTTAGCATAATGCTCTTCAGTTCCATTCATGCTGTCACAAAGGGTATAAGGTCCTTCTTTCTCTCTGCTGTGTAGAATTCCATTGTGTAAATGTACCATAGTTTCTTGATCCACTCATTTGCTCATGGGCACTTGGGTTGCTTCCAGCACTTGGCTATTGTAAATTGCGCTGCTATGAACATTGAAGTGCATAGGTTGTTTTGGATTGGAGTTTTCAGGGCTCTTAGGGTATAATCCCAGCAGGGGATTGCTGGGTCAAAAGGCAGTTCCATTTTTAGTTTTCTGAGGAAGTTCCATACTGTTTTCCACAGTGGCTGCACCAGTA
This sequence comes from Micronycteris hirsuta, assembly GCA_004026765.1. Lineage (NCBI taxonomy): Eukaryota > Metazoa > Chordata > Mammalia > Chiroptera > Phyllostomidae > Micronycteris > Micronycteris hirsuta. The sequence goes on along the minus strand of PVJI01011980.1, from coordinate 48,673 downwards.
TGCATTCCCACCAACAGGTGCAGTAGGGTTCCCTTTTCTCCACATCCCCTCCAACAGTTATCTGTTGCTTTGTTGATGATGGCCATTCTGACTGGTGTGAGGTGGTATCTCATTGTGGTTTTAATTTGCATCTCTCTGATGGATAATGATGTTCAGCATCTTTTCATATGTCTCTGGGCCCTCTCTATGTCCTCCTTGGAGAAGCGTCTAAGTCTTTTGCCCATTTTTTAATTTTTTTTTTTTTTTTGACTTCTTGTAGTGCAGTCGTATGAGTTCTTTATATATTTTGGTCTCTAATTTGTATTGTCTTGAAGAATACACTTACCCTGTCTGGATAGCCAAGTCATAATCTGCAAAAGGGTAATAATGGATCAGACTTCAGGAGACTTTAAGATTCAATGGAGCAATATATATTAAGTGTTGACACTAAGCATTATGTAATTGTGCTTTGTTCTAACTAAATTAACTCTCAATCCTAGTAGTCTCGGTAGGATAGGAATATATATATTTATATATAGCCACTCATAGATGAGGAATCTGAAGGTCAAATAAGTATTTGCCTAAGGACATAAAGAGTAGAATATAGATGAAGGTTTGTGTTTATGATTTCCATCACTGATATAACATTCCTTCTTTTGATTATCAGATCAGATGTGAAAACTTCTATCATTTGTACAAATGATAAACTATTATTTGACTAACATTTAGAATGAATATGACACATCTTTAAATATCTAAATATTTGGAAATTTTTAAAGTAGTCAATTTTGTAATCATTTTAAAGTGTTTAGAGAAAAATTTAAAGTGCTAAAGCAAAGAAAGTAAAGCAACCTATACAATAGAGGCTAAAACTAAGATGTAAAATGCCAAGTGGAAATTGTTACATTTTTCATTGATTAAAAATGTTATTGTGTGCTAATTATTTGACAGGAGAAAACATTAAGTGAAGTTTTAGAAAAGTAAAAAAAAAATGAATTAAATAAATAAAAGAAAGAAGAACCACTGTAATTAAGGTTGCTTATATTACATTAAAAGAAAATAACCAAATGAGTGACTATAACATTCACCGAATAAGGTAAACAAAGAACAACAATAAAAAATAGAAAGTTACTGCATTTAAAGAATTGTATTTCTCTCAGTCTCGATTTCCTCCCTACAAAATGGTATGACAAAACTAACTTTTTAAACATGCTTTAAAAGTATTACTTCTTATTCAAATCAAATATTTTACTTTTCCTATTTCATTTGTGTTTTCCCACTTTGTGTAATATCCAGTTCCCAGAACTTCATTGACTATATAAAATAAAAGCAAGGTATGACATTACAAAGTAATTTTAATATTTCATAATAACAACATATTATAAAAAGCATAAACCATATATAATATTAAGAGTTTCTTTTGCTTGTAGAGCCGGAATCATTTCAATATACCAAACAAGTTCATATTATTTGGAATCACTGATATTTAGTTCCACTTATGCCTCAATGAAATTCTGCTATAAAACTGTGCTTAAGTTTAGGCTTAACTGCCTGCACGAGCTCTTTATAAATATCCAGACAAACATTGTTTCATGCCTGGTAAATGGCACCTAACTTCTCTACCATCAATAAATGCAGCACTGTTGGAGTACTATGGGATATCTGCAGCTCCTTTTTCCCCGAGAACCACACAAGGCGCCCCTGCAGAAAGAGTCACCTTGACAAAAGACATAGTTGTTTAATCATTATATTCTAAACTTCTTTTTCCCTTAAATCCTCTTTTACCTAACATTCAAAGTGGGGTCCAGGAACCACTTGTTCCAGGAAATCCCCCATCTTCTGCTCCTTTATCTATCTTTGTGTTATTATTTTTTATTTTAATAGTTTATTTTATTGTATTTTTTTCAACTACCATTTATCTCCTTATACCCTCTGCCACCTCCACTCACCTCCCTCCCTCCTTCCACAATCCCCACACGTGTCCGGGTTCATGAGTGCTTTTTCCTTTTTGCTCCATCCCTCCATCCCCTACCAACTCCCTTCAAGCTATTATCGTGCTCTCTATCTATGAGTCTGTCTCTGTTTTGCTTGATAGAACAGTTTGTTCCTTATATTTGACATATGAGTGAGATGATATAGTATTTATCTTTCTCTGACAGGCTTATTTCACTTAAAATAATGTTCTCCAGTCCATCAATGCTGTTGCAAAGGGTAAAATTATCCTTTCTGTGTCCGAGTAGTATTCCATCGTGTGAATGTACCAAAGCTGTTTTATCTGCTCATCTACTGGCGGGCACTTGGGCTGTTTCACGATCTTGGCTATATAAATAATGCTGCACAGCAAAGGAAATCATTGACAAAATAGAAAGATAACCCACTAAATGGGAGAACATATTCTCCAGTATACCTCATAAGGGGTTAATATCCAAAATTTATGAAGAACTTATAAAACTTGATGTGAAAAAAACAAACAATCCAATTAAAAAATGGGCAGAAGACCTAATTAGACACTTCTTCAAAAAGAACATACAGATGGTCAATAGACATGTGAAATGATGCTCAACATCATGAATCATAAGAGAAATGCAAATGAAAACCATGATGAGATATCATCTCACACCTGTCAGAATGGCTATCATAAAAAAATCAACACACAGCAAGTGTTGGAGGGAATGTGGAGTAAAGGGAATCCTTGTGCGCAATTGGTGGGGATGCAGATTGGCGCAGCCACTGTGGAAAGCAGTATGGAGATACCTTAATTTTTTTTAAAGGTGGTACTGCCTTATTACCCAGAGATTCCACTTCTGGGAACTTATCAAAGAAACTCAAAACAATAATTTGAAAGAATATATGCATCCTTATGTTAATTGCAGCATTGTCTTTATATTATTTTTATTTTTTCTCTGACTCATTGGAGTTTCCTACCTGTAGCCCATATGTGGCCCGGAATGGCCATGAATGTGTCCCAACATAAAATCATAAATTTACTTATACTCTTCTTTTGCTCATCAGTTTTTGTTAGTGTTTGTGTATTTAATGTGTGGTCCAAGACAACTCTTCTTTTTCCAGTGTGGACCAAAGATGCCAAAAGGTTGGACATGCCTGCTGGTTGGAATACTGAGTAGAGATAGGTTAGTGACAGTAGGAGATTGTCAGTGAATGCTGACTAAATAAAATAAATTAAGAACACTCATAGGTATTATTTATGACATTGTATCACTTTTTATTGTAAATATAACTTTCAAACATTTGGACAATGAATTTATATTTCTTAATTCACTAAATTTAATTAACTTTATCATCAATTTGGTAAAATAAAATAATAGAATGTAAGACAAAAAGTAATTATATCAATTTTCTGCTTAGGTATTTGTCACAAGGAATTGTTATACAACTTAGTGATTTTAAATAACCACCTCAATATATTTCACTTACACATCTGAATATAAAATAAACCATTAACGTAATCTCCTCAGTAAGTAATTTAATGCAAGTCATATTTCTAGTTTAATATGTTGTGCAGTTCTTTAAATAGTTTACCCAAATTTTTAAAAATAGTTTAATAGAAATGAGTCTTAGTACCATATTTTGAGTTGTTTTTTTCTAATAATAAGATCAATATTTTTTTCTTGAAGATATAAAACATTTTTATACAAATAAGCCTATATTTACTCAAAGTATTTTATTTATTTATTTTTTAAAAATATTTTATTTATTTTTAGAGAGAGGGGAAGGGAGGGAGACAAAGAGGGAGAGAAACAGCAATGTATGGTTGCCTCTCACATGGCCCTCACTGGGGACCTGGCCTGCAACCCAGGCATGTGCCCTGACTGGGAATCAAACTGGCGACCCTTTGGTTCCCAGTCTGCGCTCAATCCACTGAGCTACACCGGCCAGGGCTTATCTAAAAGTATTTTATTTCTCAAGACCATCCTTGGATGATTTAAGAAACATTTTATAATTTGTTGATCACTCCCTTTTGTAAAATATTTTTTCTGTTAACATCATGTAATCCTGTGATCTAAGTCAGCTGACTGATGACAATATATGTCAAACATAATACCAGGTGTATAAGGCATTTTTCATCTCTAAATTTTATTTTAGAACTAATGAAAAATATTAACTACCCCTTCTTGTTAATTTATTTAGAAAAGATACACCTTTGATAAATTCAGTGCAATTAATACTAAAAAGGATGCATTGCCATCTGATTTCGTGTAGATGTTAGCAATGCTGTGATTTGGTCTTCCTGCTAGGTGCAGCTTCCTTTTCCATAGTTTTGTCGCTGTTGGACGGTTTCTTCCCCTGCGGTATCAGCATCCTTAATGCATATCCATCTCTGTTAGTAACAATTCCTTTAATGTAGCATTAATGAATATTGACAGACTAGTTGACATTGGTTGAAATAGCTAATAGTATTTAATATGCTCCCTATCATTTATGTAAGGGGCCTAATCCATACTATGTCATTTATATAAAATTTTACCTCAATTAAATAGTTATCTACTGTTAAAATTGAGACATGTTGATTTTTTAGTTGCAATCATTATTAATTTTCATTTTATAATTTACTTTTAATTGTAGAATAAGTGATTTTTTAATGTCTCAGTAGTTGTGTAGGCCATGTGAATGACATAATGACACATACATCATAAGATACCTACATAAGACATTTCAATTTAATAGAACTGCGATAGAACCGTGATATAAAATGTCATGTTTTAGAGAGGCCATAAAAGAAATACTAACGTAAAACTTCTGCCATTAAAAAAGTTATTTAAAATATGGGTATCACAGTTGTGTCATCCTAGAAATGTACAGATTGAATACGTTTATTTTTAAAGCCTTTTCTAATATTCTAAATTTATGCCAGAATAATCTTTCCAAATAAGCAATTAAAGTTTTTAAACTATTTGGAAAAATTTACCCTCCAACTGGATGTTAAACTATATAAAATTGGGGCAATGGCAAATTTAGAAATCCAACTGTTAAATTTAAGTTTTGAAAAATGTATCTTTGGAATTTAAGATCTTGGAATAGAAACAATAACTTGGTACAATAAGAAATTCTTATTTGAGCACACAGATAATGTGTAAGCATATTTACTTTATATATTTTTTACTTCATTTTGCCTTCTGTGGAATTCTATTTAAAACTAGTGTGATCTTTATATTCAGATAAGTCCTGCAGGGCTGCTGAACAACATGAATAATGAGCCCAGTGGGAATCGACTCACTATGTCTCAGTTTGTCCTGCTGAAAATTAATTGAAAATGGTGAATTTGCAATGAAACTATAACTTTAGAGCGTTGTTTCTATTGGTAAGAACTGATAACCATGAAACATCTAATGTGCTATGTAGAATCTTAACTTTAGCTGTATTACAGTTTTCTTCAAATAATTTTATATGGTTTTACATATTCTGAAATACTATGTAAGTGGATGGGCTTGGACAACATTGTGTTAAGTGAAATAAGCCAGTCAGAGAAAGACAAACACCATATGATCTCACTCATATGTGAAATCTAATGAACAGCCTAAACTAACAAGCCAAATGGAAACAGACTCACAGATGGACAGCAGGCTGACCACTCTGGGGTGAAGGAATCAAGCCAAAAAGAAAAAAAGAGAGAACTCATGGATAAGGACAGCAGTGTGGTGATTGTCAAGGGCAGAAGAATGGAGGTGGAGGAAGGTATAGATAAATATAATAGAAAAAATACAACAAAAAAAGAAAAAAGTGAGTAAATTTGCTTTGTAGAATAAAACTAGGCTAACACTATGTCTATAACTATAATTTGCTGAATGCTCACAGTCTATAGATTTCCTATTATTAACATCTAGATGAAAACAAGTGTAAAATATTAGCAATAGTCACTCTATCAATGTTTCACATGGTTTCCACCATATGAGGACAGATAAAAAATGCATATTTGAATGAAGTGTTTTCAACTAACTGATGTAAGGTTGTTTAAATAGTAATTATATGCTTAGATTTATATAAATCACCTTACCCAGATTAATTTAATATTCTGTATCATAGAATTTGAAATAGTATTTTATATAACAATGCCATCAATTCATAGAATAAAAATTACATCTGTAAATATATGTAATTACAAGAACAAAATAAATCCAGTATTTGTCAGAAAAACACTTAATATAAACAAGAGAGGAAGATGTCTACTCACTCATAAGTATTGATTTCAATTAATTTCATCAAATTCATATGTATTTGCTTTCTTATTGTCATATTTTATTTTTTAAATGCAATATCTGAACTCTTTCTTTAAATCAAGGAAATAACCTATTAATAGGATAGCAAATGACTAATTTTTATTGTATATTACACTGAAATCAGTCATTGTGATGTAAGAATGACCATACAAAAATATTATTAAGATAAGTCTCATTGTAGTAAATCGATGTTAAAAATATTTCATGAACACTTATTATTTTAAAATAAGCCTATTTTTATAAATACATTGTGTGTATATATATATATATATTCTTTAGGGAATCTGCTGACCTATATTTCCAGAATATGAGATGATTCATAACGAAATACTCTTAACCCTTCTCAAAAATTTTTAAAAATATTTTAAAATCATATTTTCTTATTCATTCTATGAAGTCAGCATTATCCTGATGCCAAAGCCAGACAAAGATGTCACAAAAAATAAAACTACAGCAAAAAACATTACTTATGAGTAGTTTAAAAATCAATCCTTAATAAATTGCCAGCAAATCAAATCCGGCAACATATAAAAATGATTATAGACCATTACCAATTTGCATGTATTCCAGGAATACAAGGTTAGTTTAACATCTGAAAAGCAAGCAATGTGCAATGCTGTATTAATAGAATAAAAGCAACCACATGATCATCTTAATGTGTACAGAAAAACATTTGACAATACCAAAGACAGTTGTATGAAAAACATTAAAAAAATTAGGAACATAAAGAAATTCAAATCCACAGTTAATATTATCTCAACAACGATGAACTGAAGGCTTTTTTCCCTAGTATTAGGAATAAGCCAAGGATGCCTATTCTTGCCACTTCTATTGAACGTTGTACTGAAATGCTAACTGGAGCAATTAGACAAGATAAAGGAATAAAAGCCATGTAAATTGGATAAAAAGAAAAATATCTATTTCTATTTTCAGATGACATAAACAAGTATGTAGAATGTTCTAAGAAATTCACACACAAATTTATTAGAATTAGTGAACGAGTTCACAGAGTTTAGTCACAATATTAATACACGAATATCAATTGTTTTTCTATATAGTTGCAATGAACATTTTGAAAATAAAATCAAAAAAACATTTTCATTCATAGTAATACCAAAATTGTTAAAATACTAAATATGCTTAGCAAAAGATATATACAACTTTTGCACTGACAATTCTGTCAATTGTCATAAAAATTGCAGATCTAATAAAAATGAAAAGAGAGTCCATGTTCATTGATCAAAAATCAAAATTGCGCCCTGATACTGTGGCTCAGTGGATTGAGTGCTGGCCTGCGAACTAAAGGGTCACAGGTTCAACTCCCAGTCAGGGCACATGCCTGGGTTGCAGGCCAGGTCCCCAGTAGGGGGGACATAAGAGGCAACCACACTTGATGTTTCTCTCCCTCTTTCTTCCTCCCCTCCCCCTCTCTAAAAATAAATAAATAAAGTAAAATAAAAATCAACATTGCTAGGATTGTGATGCCTCCAAATGGATTTAGAGAATCAACACTACTATCAAAAACTCAGAAGCTTCTTTTGAAGAAATTGGCAAACTTATTCTATAATTAAACTCAAGACATCTTGAATAAACAAATAATTTTAGAAACAAAGACAAAAGACGAGGGACTCACACTTCATGCTTTTAAAACATGTTACAAAGCTTTAGTAATCCGGAAAAGTGTAATGCTAGCATACTAACAGATACATAAATCAACTGAATAGAAGTGAGAATCTAAAAACAAACCCTTATATCTATGGTAATTTGATTTTATCAATAACACCAAGACAACTCATTGGGGAAAGTGTAATATTTTTAACAAATGTTGAAAGGTTAGGATAAGTTGAGGTAAAAAATAATAAATTGGATTATTGCCTAATTCCATACACTAAAAGTATTGTAAAATGAAATACAAAACTTATTGCAATAACTAAATCTTTAAAACTCTTAGAAGAAAACATGAAATTCAGTCTTTGCCATCTTAGGTTATGTGACACTTTTAGTTGTAACACCAAAAGCGCAAGTGAGTAAATATTTAAAACAGATCAATTGAACTTCATCAAAATTAAAATATTTTGCTTAAAGACATCATCAAAAATGTGAAAGAACAAACTACAGAATGTGAAAAAATATTTGTACATCCTATGCCTGATAAGGGAATTATAACCAGAATATATACAAAATTATTATTTCCAAACAATAAAAATAAAAAGAGGTTAAAGTATTGAAGGATTCATATACTACTGGTGGAAATGTAAAATGAAATAGCTACTTGAGAAAATAGCTTGGCAATTTATTAATAGGTAAATTATGGTGTTAATCATGCGATCCAGTACTTCCTATACAGTTTACACCAAAGATAATTGAAAGCAAATGTACACAGAAAATCTTGTATGCAATGTTTATGGCAGCATTATTCGTAATATCCCAAAAGTGGCAAAACACAACAAAAATGTGCTATCTCCACACTTGGGATTTTTAACAGGAATTGAAAGTGGAATGATGTGCTAATGAATCCTAGAATTTGTATGAGCACTGAATATGTTATAATATGTGAAAGAATCCAGACACCAAAATGCATACAGTATGATTCAATTTATATGGAATTTCCATAACTAGCAAGTCCATAGAAACAGAAAGTAGGTGAACGATTACTGAGGTCTGCCTACGAAGAACAGCTGAGGATGGCTGCTAAGGGCTGGAAACAGGCTTCTTTTTGAAGTGATGAAATTGCTGGAAAATTGCACAGGGATGATGGCTACTGAATATGCTCATATAATACAAGCCATTTAATTGTTCACTTTATGTAAATGCACATATTATATAAATGTATATTTTTATTATGTATTGAATTTATTGGGGTGACATTAGTAAAATTATGTAGGTTTTGGGTATACACTTCTACAAATACATCATCTGGATATTGTATTGTGTGTTTACCACCCCAAGTAATGTCTCCTACCATCATCATTTATCACCCCCCCTTTACCCTCTTCTACCTCCCCCAACCCCATTTCCCTCTGGCAATCACCTACTGTTGTCTGTGTCAATGAGTCTTTCTTTTTTCCTTTGCTTAATCCCTTCACCCTTCTCAACCAGTCCACATCCCTCCCCTCTGACAGCTGTAAGTCTCTTCTCTGTATTCAGGAGTCTGTCTCCACTTTGTCACTTTTCTGAGAAAAGTGACAGTACATGAGCTGCTTCCATGGTTCAGAGACCCCAACACATCTCAGCAGCCATACATTGTCCCCTTTTTATTCCTGCCGACATCACCTCTAAAAGGCAGTTTTCTTACATTACCTTGGAACCAGTTGTCCCTTATGGTCCACTTCTAGTTCCTCAAGATCATCAACTGTCAATTTTGCTTAAAGACATCATCAAAAATGTGAAAGAACAAACTACAGAATGTGAAAAAATATTTGTACATCCTATGCCTGATAAGGGAATTATAACCAGAATATATACAAAATTATTATTTCCAAACAATAAAAATAAAAAGAGGTTAAAGTATTGAAGGATTCATAGCAAGATCATCAACTGTCAATTTACTCTTTGTTCTCAGAGTGCTACATATAAAGAGCAGCATGCTGTAATATCAGGCTGCAGTGTGTAAATTGAAATTCTCAGTGAGATTGAAGATTCTAGAAAAAAATCACAAAATGCATCAGGAAATTCCAGGAATAACAACAAAAATAACAAGCAGTGGGTTGTTATCATCCAATTTAAGAATGGAAACTATAAAATGAGTATTAAAATTAATTTAAGGCATAGTGGAGGAATAAATACATTAAATTATATAACTTTTAAAAGTAAAAAGTAAGGCATATAATGAAAGCATAAACTCCAGGTAATTTGAAATAGATCTTTTTTGAAATGAAAAGTAAAGTCTCTGACATTACTAAATCAGAGAATGGTTAAGTGAGGAAACAGATAATAGAACAAATATTTAACAAGTAAAATATAAAGTAATGAAGCATATGAAAACATGCATAAGGAGCACAGAACAAAGAGTATCAAATTCTAGTATGAATGTAATAGAATTTCAGGAGAAAACACTTGAAAAATGGAAGGGCGATATTCAAAGAAATCATTTCTGATTTTTTAAAGAAAATTGAAAATACAAACTTGCTAATTCAATCACATAAAATAACCAAGCAAACAAAAATGTTATTAATTATACATGACTCTGAAATCTTACAACTTCATTGGCAAGGTAAATGACTTGTACTTAACCAGCAATAAAGGCATAACTTTAAAACTTTATTGATGACGTAAAGAAGCTTCAAATTAGCCAGAGAATGAAGCCATATGTACTATAATGCCAGCTAACGAAGAGCAGATTTCTCGGAAGCAATGAGATGTTCTTTTTAAATGACGTAAGATAAATTATTGCCAATGTATAATTCTATGCTCAGATAAATTATTATTAAAAATAAGGATGAAAGAAAGACACCAAAATCAAAAGCTACTCACATAAATTGCTACTGATTAACTATTTTTCTAAATAAATAAAAGATGAACTTCAAGTTTAAGAAAAAATAAAACAAAAATTAAGGATGAGGTGCATTAAAGGAAAGGTGAAGTAAGGTGAACACGTGGTTAATCCTTTAAGTATTTGACTTCTAAAAGTATATTAAACAGAGTGCAGGCACTAAACATACCAAATACGTGCTTTTTCTTTAACTGTAATTACACTAGCAGCTATCAGTTACCTTAAACAGAAACTTAGAATTCCCACTCTGAAAAGGTTTCTACTAAGTCTCAACTTTCAGTTTCCTTGATCCCAGCATTACATGCCATGGTCAGTTTCTCTGAGGATTTCTTTTCTGCCATCTCTTTGGCAACTTGTATCAAGTTTCTTTGTGATAGTTGTATCATTGTCATCAGTAAAGCACACATAGGTCATATAGAATAAAGCCCTCAAAGACATGTTGCAATGGACTCAATGTCTGTGTCTTCCATAGATTTAAATATTGAAATCCTAATGCCCAATGAGATGGTATTAGACAATGCCTTCGGTGGGTAATTACGTGCCAAGGGCAGAACCTTCATGAATGGTATTAATGCCCTTAGAAAAGAAGTAGGGCAGAATTCCCTTGCCTCTGTGACTTGTAAGGATTCAGGAAGTATGTCAACCAGAAGAGGGTCCTCATCCAACTGTGAGGGTATCCTGATCTCAGACTCACAACCTCAGAAACTGTGATTAAATAGATTTCTGTGGCTAATAAACTATAGCTTCTCGTATTTTGTTGTAGTAGCCCAAGAAATAGCCCTTACTTAAGGCACCCCTGGAATAACAGGACCAGGATCTCTGCTCTTTAGAAACACAACTCTGTTTATCCCCTGGACAAAGTAATTTACTTGATGGACAACCATTTGCCTATATTTATTTACCTATTCAGCCTTTTTAAATGTTTTTGACAATGAACATTTTTATTATAATATCTTCTTGGAAAAAAACAAACAAACAGATCATCCCTCAGTGTATGACTCCAGGACTGATAATGGTGTCGCTTTTAGAAATTATCCAATAAACTGCCACTTTTTCTTTGGGTGGCTTCTCTCCTGGGGTAGATTTTCATCTGTTTTTGTCCTGTGAATTCAGGGAATAGTAATATTCTCAAGAAAAATTCTGGCTTTCCCTATCACCTCCAGCTAATGATTTGTCATACTTAGGCTTTTATCCTTTTTCTCAGAACCATTTTAACAACTGAACCAGGGCAGCCTGTGGGAAACTGGACGGACACAAACAGCCCTCACCCGCCCACATTGCCACCTAGCTAACTGGTTATTCGGCAGCAAGATTACAGCATAAGGTCAGAGTCTAAGATGATTCCTGGTACCGACAGTCGTAAGTCAGGGTCTTCAGGAAACATACTGTGGGAAACAGATTGCATACAAAAGGTTTCTTGGAGGAAAATTCTCAGAACCTACACCTAAGAGGGTTACCCGGTGTTGAAGCAAGAGGGCTAGGTTTGCATCATTGGATACAGGCTTCCCAAGAGGGAAACTCATCCGCAAGCTGTCAGCAGCTAATGCTCAAACAGCCGGGGGAAAGCAGCATCTGGGCAGCCCACCACTATGTTCCCTTTTGCACATGAAGGGACTTCTAATATTTTAAAAGGAATTCAGTAACTTTCCTTACTTTTCACATCCCTGAGCCAAACTGCTAAGTCTTCATTAACTACAATATAAGAAGCTCCCGGGAAGCAAACATATTTCTGTTTAGCCATCACAGAAATTGTACCACTGCATGCTTCTCTAAAGCTATTTTTATTCTGTTAAATAATTCACAAATATTATAGCTCTCTTCACTCAAATGTTCTCCTTCACACTCCTGTTAATACAATTCTTAACCATCTTTCACATTCTCTTGCTAATATCTGTCTACTCAGTCTTTCCTAGTTGATTTATAATGATGCATTTTGTTTGATATTCTGTAACATTAATCTGTTGTCATTTTATTGTCATATTATCAGGTCTAGTAATCATTCTGAATGTCTATACTTGATATGCAAAACACTGCATAGTTTGTATAAAACCACATTTATTATGAAGAATTTAAGAAATGCATAAAACTGTAATATAAAAGACAAACTGTCTACTCAAAAAAAAACAATCATTTACTCAGAATTAACAACATAAACATTAAATAAACATATATTTAGTTAAATATTTTTAAAAGGTAGGACATTTTTAAAAATTTTTATTAAGGAAACACATACAATGAAGTGCACAATTTGAAGCATACAGAAAAGTGAACTTTAGTAGGTATACTCCCACGTAGTAATGCTCAATCCGTCAAACTGATTTCCACTGGGGGCCACATCAGCCTCAAGGTTGCCGAATGTAGTTCTAGGACTGAACTCCTTAACAGTTGAGCGAGGGCTTGGAGCTACAGCCGGATAAAACAAGGTGGAGAGCCAGGTTCAGTCTGCAAGCCTTGTGTTTGCCACCTGTGTCCTAGATCAAGTTATAGAAGCAAAAAATAATTTTTTTATGAAATGAAATCTCAGACAAATGTTACATAAATTTAATAAAACATATAGATGGAGTGATGTTAAAAACTTACTAAATTTCAAAGAAATGCATTTTAAACTCTAAATATTTTTGAAGATCACTCTCAAGTTGAAAATAGAGATCACAAAAACATGAAGATTATAGTAGTTCTATTTTATAAATAATGTTCCAATTTTAGATAAATCTAAATACAAATTTAATATAAAGGATGAAGACATTGATACTCTCATATTTCTTCCTCAGTCCCCCATTTCCCCTCTTCTCACGTTTTATATTGCTAGTTATATTGTTAATATTATTATACTATAAAATTTTACATTTACATCCTTTACCATTACCTTAATGCCAACAACAGTCCAAAACTATTTTCCTACGTTAATGGCATACTTTTATAACCTATCATTTTTATCTAAACTTTCCCAAGAACTGTTTCTGAGCGATGTGTTGCTAATAGTTTTCATGGGCTTTGTGTGTGTGTGTGTGTGTCTCTTTAGTTTAGCTTACTTAACATTCGTGAGGGGTTGTGTTATACTTTTGTATTATCGATTTTTCATTTTAGGGTTTGGTAAGTGCTACTCTCTGATTCTGGAACTCAAGTGACTTTCAAAAATATAATGCCAGTGTGGTTTCTATTCTCTTACACTATTTGTATATTTTTCCTGGATGAATAAAGTTTATTATATTTTCTCTTAAATTATAATAATTCAGCCAAGAATGTCATGTGCATATCTATGTGTCTATCTATCTTTCAAAGTATTAGAGATAACTATCAGATGCTGTAATTAGATTTAAAGGCAATGAAAATGTTTCAAATGCAAAGTTGAAATCATTATTGCTGAGAATAATTCTCTCTTGTTTTTATCAGAGATGATTTTTTTTGCCACATGAATCAAAAGTTGTAACTTTAAATAATGGTTCTGAAATAGAAAAATGTATCAACCTAACAATGAAAAGATGTGATTGAATAGACTCACCTTGTGTTATTTTTAAGAAATATTCATCCTGGCCCCATTTTGATGTTAGAATACATGATATTACATTAGGTATTATATAAAGCAATTAAAGGGTTAATGTTGAAGAAAAATGAAAATTATGATTTTCATTTTAGTGTACATGTAAAGTTTTTCAAAACTAGATAGAAATCAACACATTAGAATAGATCAGATACAGAGGAAGGCATTTCTATTCATATAGCTTTTCGAATAGAGTCCATAGAGTCTCAAGATCTCACAGTGTAGAACAAGATTTGACTTTAGGTTATTGGCAAATGACATACTTATACAGATGACAAATCATGGAATTGTACACTTGAAACATATAATTTTATTAACCAATGTCATCCCAAAGTGAAATTAAAAATTTTAAAGGAAAATTTAAAATGTTGACTATAGAAGAAACAATAATTTTGCTCTACTAATCACCTAGTGATGCATGTGAACTTGAGTAATTTCTGTAAACTCTCTACTCCGCAGTTTCTACACCTAGTGGAAGGGGTCAGTCATGATGCCTGCTACGTAATTCATGGAAGTATCTGTGAGAATTTGAATAGTTTTATAGAAAGCACCTAAAAAATAATCTAATGCATAGGTACAAATCAATAAAATACAGAAATAATAAAATGTTTATACAGAGCATGCCCAGGTATAGGGTACAGATTAAAAGTAAAACATTTTTGAAGGTGATCCATGTTTTTACTTTAAATTTTCTGGCTCCCCTTTCTCTTTAGCCCATCACAGAAATACTACATAGCATAGTAAATGTATGCTTAGAAGCTACAAAGAAGCTTCCATACAATTGAACTTCACTGTTGACTAGCTGGAATGTGATAAAGATGAGCAATTGGTGCACCAACTGTTGGACCCTGTGAAAATGATACAATATGAAGGAAAAGGGAAAAGCAGAGACAATCATTTACAAAAAGACTTTCAAGGTGACAGTTTCAAATTTCAAATAAAGAAAATCTGAGTCATTGTTCCAGGAAGAGAAATACAGCATTAGTGGTAGGATATGTGAAACATAAAAATAAACACTATGACATAAGCTTTGAATCTAAAAAAAGATCATAAAACATAACCAATGAAGAAGAATAACTGAATCTCAATTAATTTGCTTTATTCTCCTCTGATGCCCCATAAGCAACAGGTGAAATGGCAGAGCAGGAAAAATCTGTCCATGACTATTTCAGTGCCCAGAAATACTTATAAACTTGTGCTATGAGGAACATAAAATGAATTTTTTTTTAGTTTCTATTTATTAAATCGCTCTGGGAGTAGCAGATAAATAATTATTTACTAATTTACTCTTCATGCATAAACAATAGTAACAGACGCTATGCTCCCAGCAAAGACGAAGCCCTCTCCTTGCTTTTACACCTTACTTCCTCACACGTACTCGAGGGCGTTGTTACATCGACTCTTCCTCTCTCTCCTGTAGTAATAATTATCTGTTGTATTATTTATATCAGGATATAAGTAAACAATATTCTCACTATATAAAATCCCTGTCCCTTTTGGTTCCTTTTTTCATACTAATTAATGCTCCATTTATCTTCTCTTACAGAAAAGTTTCTTAAAAGTGTAATACATGATTGATGGCTTCATATTGATCCTTTCCGCTGTGTTTTATTTTTTTTTCTTTATCCACAAACTCTACTACAAATCTCCTTTTGAAGGTTACCAATGACTTTCATGTTGACAATTTCAATGACCAAATTGCATTAATCTCATTTTAGCTAATTAGAAACCTGTCATACATTGTATCACTCTACTCTCCATGACATACTTTTCTACACCTGGATTGGGAACACCATTCTAATCCCTAAATTTAGGAGTGTTCCTAGGTTCAGTCTTTTGATGTCATTTTTTTATTATCTACCCTCACTCTCTAGACTATTTTCTATAGCTCAATGACTTAAATATCATCTAGATGATAACTTCTGTATTTGCATATTCATCCTTGTTATTTTTCTCTCGACCTCCAGGTCCTATTACCCTACGTCTACCTTACGTCTCCATTTTCGTATCTGATGGTCATCACAAATTTAGCAAACACACACATAAAAAACTGAGCTCTGTTTATACATGCAAGTACCATATACTCTGGTAAAAGTTGCAATTCCTAATTTCTATGATCTGATTTAACATTAGAATATATATATATATATATATATATATATATATATATATATATTCATATGTGTGCACATATATTGTCATTGTGAGAACATCTTGTATATGTCCTTCAATAGACTCAAGCATATCCTTTCACCAAACTGATTAGAGTGATTAGTTTAGGAATGTTACTTCCACTGTAACACCTCACTCTCATTTCTGAAGTACTCTAAGGAATGTTGAACTAACATAGGCAAGATCCATGATCTGATGCTCCCTTGCAAATAGAATATTTTCTGGGAAATTCACTAATTGATAGTATGACAATGGGTCACAAATATTATATTTAAATTTAGGGAGTATCTTCCAACCTAAATTTTTCATAAGATTCCTCTTTATGTCAGATTAAAATCTCAGAACAGGACAGAAAATAAAAGATGCAAAAAGAAGGGCCTCCTACCGCTGAGAGCCAGCATCACAGAGTTGTTGTGCTTAGGCACTTAGGTCATTCCTAGTGGAAATGTTAGAATTATCATATTAATAAGTAATGATTTGCTCTCTTCATGTATATATGTACATGCATATGCATGTTATTGGTATTTGTATGTGTGTGAATATGTTAATATGTGTGTTTATAAATAAGTACAGTAGCCCTCCTTTCCATGGTTTTGCTTTCTGAGGTGTTAGTTACCTGTGAACATCCACAGACAGAAAACATTAAATTAAAATAAACAGAAATAAACAATTCAGAAGTTTTAACTTGCACGTTCTGAGTAGCATGATGAAATCTCACAGGACCTTGCTCCACCCGCCCTAGGATGCGAACCATCCCTTAGTCCAGAGTATTCACACTGTATATGCCACCCACCTGCTTCCTGACTGCTGGTCACAAACCACTTCACCAGTCCTCTTAACTTTTAGTCAAGTGACAGTCGTCACAGTCACATTCAAAGCTGTTTCATACCTTTCAAAATATTTAAGAATAAATAATTCATTAGGACAAAGCCATGACTTCTGAAACTACCACACAGATTTGACATTTCCACCTGAAAAGTGCCTTCAATTTGTGAGCATCAACTACTCTGACTGGTCAAGCTAAATAATCCAAAATTGTACACACTTTAGGGGGAAAGTTCTGTATAAATAATATCACAAGAAAATGCGATTTATTCAAAAATTGGACTTTGCATAGTTTATGAGTTCTCATTACTTTTTAGCACAATATGAAAATTACCGAGGGAAAGAAAGAAAATACCCACTTTTAGCTTCGACCCTTTCAGTGTTTTACTCACTTCGATGTTTTAAAGATAAGAATCAGACAAGTGTTCCGGGGCTACACTCTGCATATGTGTCTTAATTAAAATGATACTCTGCTTTATATTAGTTTATTTATGTCTGTATTTTAGTCTACATGTAAGTCCTATGTATATGTGAATAGTCATCTGATGATAGATTGATTTCTACCTGAGGTGTTTCTGTGTATGTTTATGTAAGTGCAAGGGTGTCTGTCTGTGGGCATATAAATAGTCTTGGGATGGATCAAATTTGCTTGAGATGATTTGTTATGTTAGAATATTATTTTCAATTACTGTAATCCATAACCTTTTAAATATATACCAAGAACCAGTTTGCTGCTGTACCTTTATAAGCTAATATAGAAAATAAAAGTGTTCCTTTTAGAAGTCTATTTTTCTAGCATTCCTTTTTTCTTTGTGGAAGCATACTTTCTGCTATAGCGACCATCATGTAGGCTGCATTGTTCTGAAGTTAATCCATAGAGACATCATGCCACCTGAATTTCTCAGCTTTAGAGATCCTGTCTCGCAGTTTCAATGTCAGGCTTCCAACGCTATTCACTTTAATTTTCCTTCTTTGAAGTAAAGGAAGATATCCGAACCTCCCACTGAGTGAGAACAGCTCACTTCCCATGTGCCAGAAAAGCGTATCTTATATGAACTTGATAGAGACAAAGAAAGAGAACAGCATTTCCTTAACCTGTTTTGGGGTCTTAGAGATAATGATTCTTCACTGATTTACTTCCAACTGGTTTAGTAAGCCTTATGTATATATTTATACCCACCCTAACCTAAAATGTATAGGGTAGTTGATGTTGATTCCACCTAGGATCATGTCCAATGGAATATAAAAGTAAATGAATTACTGTGAAGTCCTATTATTTAATTGTTTTGTATCTTTGACTAAAAGCTATATGTCATGTTTAGTAATATGTAATTTTGTGAGTTAAATATTACACAGAATACTTTTCTGTATATAATATTTCTTATATTAATTTTTAATACCAGAGGTCAAGGGAAATTATTTCTTATACCAGAGTTACAGGAACTGCATACCTTTTAGCTTACAGGAACTATGGTACTAGAAATATGCAAAAATAGCTAGGCATTTAAAAAGTGGAGAAAGTAAGCAACAAAATATTTCCATTAAAAAATAACAACTTTGAATTAGAGAATCACAAAATTTTTATTTTGGAAATTTTTATTGCAGAAGTGTACTAGGAAACTAAACAGAGAAAAATATGATTGGGATATTTAAGTACACTGTCAAATTGATAGAATACTTGTACATTGTCAAATCAATAGAATTCTAGTTTATAGATGTGCATGTTTACTTTTGAATAAGTATTAATTTTTTTTCTCATGGATAAAAGGATGTTTTTTTTTCCTTATGGTTTCCTAAGAATATGTTCTTTAATTTCTGTATTGTAAGTAAATATTTGAGTTTGATTATATACAAATTTAGACAACATGGAGTTATTTAAGAATACAGTTTATACTCTTAGATGAGTTGCAGCAAAATAGCTTCACAATTTTACCGGTTACTTCCACAGATGCTCAGTGGAACCTGGGCTGTTTCAACCAAAACCTTTTGGCGTAGGTGTTGCTACAGCCCACCCGCATTGTAGCCATCCCTGCCGAAACACGTTTTGTTGCACCCATGGATTCCTGTGACACCGCCACACGTGTCCCTCTTTATTTGACTGTGGTATTTGCATCCTGAAGCTTCCAGAATAAAACTTTTGAAAAAAATTATAGTTTCTGGAAGTTATTTTCTGTGTGTATCCCAAGATTTTATAAAATGAAACTTGAAATTACCAAATATTTCCCCTCGTCCCTTACAGTTAGAATATCTACATTTACACCATATATATATATATATATATATATATATATATATATATTCTCCACATGTTAAATTTTAGATTTATGACTAATAAGTTCTTCATCCCTGATGACACTGTTGTATAACCTTTCTAAATTACAGTCTGTGTAATAATAATAAATACCAAGGCATATTCTCATACCAAGCTACAAATTAACCCTTGGGGTGTCTTAGTAGGTGGCCTACTTTACATATGGTACGTATAACCTAAACTACAGACAAGATGAGTGTAATTTTTCATGAAGATACATCATGCAGT
Source organism: Micronycteris hirsuta (assembly GCA_004026765.1). NCBI lineage: Eukaryota > Metazoa > Chordata > Mammalia > Chiroptera > Phyllostomidae > Micronycteris > Micronycteris hirsuta. The sequence goes on along the minus strand of PVJI01011980.1, from coordinate 28,889 downwards.
ATCAGTGTAATATAATGTCATGGGTACAAAAACCAGCTAGGCCACTACATTTTTATAGACACTAATTGATTAAGGATGTTATACAACATATGCAAAAGTGAAATGAGAAGTAAAGAGATTATTTTCTTGACATATTGTTATTGAAAGAATATGTGCTCTTTCTTTGTATGTTTATCTCTGCTTTAAATGTGCTTTTTGATCTCCACTAAATGAGATCAGTACTTTCTACTTCTTTCCGTCTTTATCTGTATCAAAATGATTCATTTGGAAAGCATGTGGTGTCTGCCACCTACACTCAGTTGTGAATTTAATACTCTGACAATTATACAAGCATAGTCTTATAGCAGAATAGTGACTTTTAATGATCAACTAGTCGACAGAGCATTTGCTATTTGTTAAGCAATAATTTCAAAGTCAGTAATGTAAAGAAAAGCCAGATTACTTTCTACCGGAACGCTTTGTCTTTACCCTAAATTAACACAAATTTTATGAAGTATGGTGATAAGCATATTATTTCCTTTAAAATTATTTTATATAGGTGTGCAAAGAAAGGAAGTTCCTTTCTTTATTCTCTTAAATATTAAATCATATGAAGAGATATGACAAATATACAAGATAAAATATAAACAACAACATTTTACTAAGATTAAAATAAATCATTAGTCCAGTTTACTTCAGATTTTGCTTGTTTTCTGTTTTTTTATTGTGAAAAAAGGAGCTATCTCTTCAATATATCTGAATATCTAGCATTATTTTATAGAGATGGAGAGTGCCTGCTTGTGAAAAATGGAATGGAATATATCCCTCAAGGAAAAGTATCTGAAAACCTGCCTCTCGCATTTAGAAATACCTGAGGCCATTCATTTGTGAAGATCAAAGTGTGGCAGTGGTCTAACTGAGGGTCAGGTGATAATGAGCTGCGACGTCTGTAGAACATGTTTAACTAATAATGAAACAGACTCAAATTCAGACTCCTGTGTATCTGTCATTCTTTTCATCAGCGGTTCTAAAAAGCATCACTGGAAATGTTCACTGCCTCCATATCTTCTATGATCATTTTTGTTGTTCATTTTATTTTATAATTATTACTGAAAATAATTTATTACCTACAGAGGAGGAAGTGTGAAAAGAATGTTGCTGAGCAGGAAAGGTAACCTATGGCCACTCTTCCTTTCTTTTGTTCATACTCATTATAGGAAACTTCCCTGAATGTTGGACTCATCAAAATCCACAGTTTCCAAGTTTGAATGTCACCTTATACTTAAAATATTCTCTAATTAGGCTAATGCACTAGGCTCTCTTATTCATCTAAACAGCAGTGCCATCTCTGGTTAATATGATTTATTCTCAGTTTGTAATACACTGTGTCTTGGTGATGTTTCCATCAATATAATTTCACCATAGCTACAAGCCATGGTTGGACATGTAACTGTGTGAATTACAATCTCTGTATCCTCATAGGATGCCCTTGCTTTACATACTGTGTAAATTCAATATTTATTAATATAACAAATATCTATTGAGGAAAATTTCTGTTTTACAGTTATGAGGTTAAACACACATTAATAAAATGATTCCTATCCACAAAAGGGAAAGAATGGTGCTAGAAATACCAAATATTTTGAGAGACATTTTAAATAGGTTATTCCAATTATTTTTCCTAACACTGAGAGCCAGGTACTATTGCATCATTTTGTGTGTGTGTTCTTAAAAATTTTTATTAAATTTTGAGGGGTGACATTGGTTAATAGATTATATAGATTTCCAAAGTACATTTCTATGATACATTGTGTCATTTTTTGAAGGTAAGACAACATAAAGACCAGACTGTGTCACTTGACAGTCGGTAGGTGGGCAATCACAAAGATGTCAAAGTACAACGCGCAGGATATAGTCGAGGATATTGTAACAACTATGGATGGCACCAGGTGGGCTCTGGAAAGATCAGGGGACCATCATGTGTAGTGTATGATCGTCTAACCACTACATATATACCTGAGAATAATGTAAAATAATATTGAATGTTGATGTCATTGAACAATACAATTAAAAATAAAGAAATAAAAAGACAACTCAGCATTTCATCCCAAATACATACTATTGCAATGGCTAGACTAGTGTTATACTGGAAGAAAACATGTTATTTTCTTTTAGAGTTGTGCTTAGTATTTATCTGCATTTGAGAAAATATTCCAAACATAACTTACTTAAAATAAGTGAAATATAATCTTATCTTTATTATATCAATACCTAAAACATCTTCTCTGCATGTCTTAATGTTAGGATTTTCTCATTTTGTTAGATAAGCCTTGATATATAATATATAGCTTCACTGAAAAATATATTCGAGTGCCTAATTTTAGAAGGTTAAAAATAAGGATTTTAGATATTTTCTTTATAAAGAAATGGGGCATTTTATTGGCTTACTATTTTAAAAATGCAAATGCTAGATTGCTTCTTTTTGAATAATTTATACAATTTAATAAAATGTCTTAAAGGAACATAAAACTAACATAAATGTAAAATATAACTATTAAACTTGTCTTCACATGTCCTCATTCATGTGCTTCCTGCTAAATAATGTTTTACACAACTTAGATGCTCTGCAAATAAACAGTAGCTATATCAGTACACACACACACACACACACACACAGAACATCTTGAAACACTGAATGTTGGATTTCATACCTGAAAATGTAAGTGAATTTACTTGGCTTCATATCAATCCATAGTAGAAAATAAGTTTTACTTTACAAAATACTTTTTGAAATGTGCCAAGCATATCCACTTGGCTTTTTAAAAATAGCATTGGTGTAAAGACAATTTTTTAAAATATCAAAGTATGACTCACACTTCACCAAAAAGGTATGAATTTTGAGCTATTCCCTTTTACATCATTGTCTACATAATCCATTCTTAACATAAAAATCAGTTTGACCAGACATAAACAAAGGAACAGCCTGAAGATGCTTTAGTCTTTAAGGTATTATGACTTCTTTTCTGAAAATGCTTTTCTTTTAGGTTTTTTTCAAGGGCATAGAAAGGCAACCCAGAATACTGGTTGTTAATATTAAACGGAAACTTGATTGCGGTTTCAATGAAATAATTTCGTTCTGGCCCTGGCTGGTGTAGCTCAGTGGATTGAGCGCAGGCTGGGAACCAGAGGGTCCCGGTTCGATTCCCCGTCAGGGCACATGCCTGGGTTGCGGGCCTGGTCCCCGTGAGCGCCATGTGAGAGGCAACCACACATTGCTGTTTCTCTCCCTCTCTGTCTCCCTCCCTTCCCCTCTCTCTAAAAATAAATAAAGAATAAATAAAAAATAATAATTTTGTTCTTAATACAGTTGATGTCATAAATTAGGAAAATGTGGGCCTTGTGGGTGGTATATAGTTCAGTATTGCTCAACTATTTATTTACTTATTTACTTATTTTTTTATTGTTGTTCAAGTACAGTTGTCTCCATTCCCCACCCCCAGTCCCCCAAAACAGCCTGGTACTGGCATAGCAATTATCTTTGAAATTACTTTCATAGTTTGACTTAACCCATCAGAAAATTTTATTGGCTCTATTTACAAAATATATTTAGAACATGCATACCTTTTATCACTTTCATTGCTAACATCGTAGTCAAAGATATTATTTCTCACCTGGATTACTGCTTTCACCTACTATGGCTCTGCTTACACCTTTGCCTTACCACCGCACAAATAAATTCTCAAAAGAGCAGCCAGAAGGCCTAAAAACCTTAACGAACCTATTCCTCCATAAAACCTAGAGTAAAAATCAATGATCTTCAACAATGATCCAAAGCTTCCACCATTAACTGGCTGACCTCATTTCTTATATTTGAGATTGAAAATTATCTTTGTATATGTACACAGATTATAGCACATTAGAAAATAAAACAAAAACTAAGTAGAAGGAAAATATTCATGTAAAATGCACATGAAGATTAATAAGCATAATCCCCAATTATACAAATTGAAAGATGAACTGATTCTGATGTGATTATTAAAGCTTTATTCCTTCTGGAGTTTACTACCTTTTTAGGATTTTGAAAATAAACATTTTATCCCTCTTTCAGTATAAGGCATATTAATAGTTTATTTGATAATTACACAATCTTATATTATCTATATAGTGTTAGTATATGCATGTGAAATCTTACCATCATAAGATTTTACTAATAAAATCTTACCATCTCGCATCCTCCTGGAGTAAAATTTTACTTTAGTTTTTTTCCCCCTTATGCTCTCATCATTGTTTTGGGGGGGTTTGTTTGTTTGTTTGTTTTGCTTTTGTTTGTTTGTCAAGTGATCTTTCATTGAAATATTTCCCTTTGTAGTTGTTAAATTGCTGAACATTCCACCGCAACAGGGTGGATGTCATCTATGGTGTCCTGTGGGCGGTGGCCATCAACATCGCAGCCACAGATTGGGCGGTCCCCAGGATCTCTTTAATGGTTCCAGAGAGTTCTCTGGCTGAAGATCGGTGTTGCTTCTTTCAACATGTTGAGGACTTCATCAAAAGTGGTATTTCCACTGTGCTTGATGTTTCCTTTGGGGGGGGGGGGTGTTTTTTGTTTGTTTGTTTGTTTTTGCTTTTCTGTCCGGTGAGGGTTCTTTGAGGGCATTGATGGTCAGGGCAGCGGCAGGAGGCACTACATCAGTCCGGGCCTGTCTGTGCCCAATGGTCAGTTTCACTGTGAGCTTCAGACCCTTCCAATCACTGCTTGCTTTGGCAATGTCACCATCAAACTTTTTTGGAGACAGGCCCGGGGAGCCAATCTGGAGGGCCAGAGCAGACATGGCACCTACTTCCCCGCTGTTGCACCTCACATGTATGACTTTGATTTTGTCGGGGTCGAACTTCAGCAGCATGATGGAGGCAGCTAATGTTGGATGAACCAGGATTCAGGAAGGTGGAAGAAAGTTGCACCTTCACCTTCTCCTAGCCAAAAGCCTAAAAAAGCTCATTATCAGTTCTTTTCAAAAGAACTCATATTACCAAACAGATGCCACAGCACTTGGAGTGTAAATTTAGAATCAAGCTCAAGTATAATTGTCTTTCAAAGTGAATTATTAAATAGCTATTTTTGACAGAAAAAAAATGTACAAAGTAAAAGGTCTTGAATTCAGGAATTATTCTGAGAAATGTATCATATTATTATGCATACATTTTTTTTATTGTCTCTTACTAAGAGTACTCATAAAATCTTGCCTGGATGTCAATTTTAGGTGACAGTTTTCAGTGTTAGCCGGCAGACAAGTTTGCCAGTGTTCCAACAAGTTTGCTGTGCAAAACCATACAAGAAATGAAAAGCATTACCACAATTATTCCAGTTCTCAGACAGTTGGAAAGAATTAGGGTGAAAATCAAGAAAAGTCAAAAATAGCCTGACAGACAAAAATATAGGGAAAAAAGATTTCGAAGGAACATAACAAAACAGAGCTGATTCACTGCTTTTTTTTTCTTCTTATTGTTTAAAAAAAGGAAATTGCAGTGAATGTTCTAAATTACATCCTTAGTTATGAGATCAGTTTTATTCCAACTATGTTTGTTTAACTGTGTATTTTTGTACATTACATTTTTTCATTTGAGAATAAAATTAATTCATGAGTATGTCTTGACAAATAAGGAAAAACTCATTAGAGTCCAATAAAATGAGGGGCTAATTATCAATTTTATATTTTCTTTTATAATTTAACTGGAATCTCACAGAAAATCTAGAACAAAAACACTGTATTTATAGAAAATACCTCCCATCTGTAATGTTAATTATAACAGAATTAAGTCTGCAAAACTTAAATACAAATATTAACAAAAGTTTGTGACTTATAAAGGCAATAATAGTGAACTGAAAAATCCTTACTCTTAACTAACTTGTATATGATTGGAAAAAGATGGATTAACCTAGTCATTATTTTTATTTGCCTATACTGACTAAGTTATGGTATGAAGCTTAAGTTCATAATAAATTTTGCGCATTTCCTTAAGCATTGTTTGTCCTACCAAGAAAGAATTTGTCAGTTTTTTTTTTTTTTTTAATTTCATAGAAAGACAAATCCTCCATGAAGTCTTCTGAGAGGGAAGGTTTCTTTGAAGCTCTATGGTATATGTTTTCATTATATGGTGAAAATTTAATTGCAAATTTTAAGAATAATAAATATTTCTCTTTATTTATCTAATTTTTTAAACTACCCAATCATATATACGCAAACAACTATATATATATATATGTATATATACATTTTTTCTCATTATATCAGGTATTCTAGCAAGCATTTCACACCTAGTAATATGATACTTATTTAATCCTTACAAAACCCTACATAAAAGATATCAAAAAAGCTAAGGTAATAAGAAAAAATTAATGAATTTATTAATTTTATGGCTCTATTAGACTGAACACAAAGTAGTTACCCAATAAAAATTAATTGGATAAGCCCTGGCTGGTGTAGCTCAGTGGATTGAGCGTGGGCTGGGAACCAAACGGTCCCAGTTCGATTCCCAGTCAGGGCACATGCCTGGGTTGCAGGCCAGGCCCCCAGTGAGGGCCATGTGAGAGGCAACCATACATTGTTGTTTCTCCTTCTCATTCTCTCTCCCTTCCCCTCTCTCTAAAAATAAATAAATTTAAAAAATGTTTAAAAAAATTAATTGGATAAATGAATAAGTAAATGCACCCTAGGTACTGACATAAGTTTGGATAGGCTTTAACTTTTTAAAAACTTATTACCTAATGTGTGACCATAAAAAATTCAATGAGAACTTTTGGTCTCTATTTTTTAATCCGTAAAGCAGATTTACAGATTTTCCTATGATAATTTGCACATTTTGCGTGAGGTCTTTGTTGAGACATTGTAAAATTATGATAATAGGAAGCTCTATTTGCAATTATTCCTTAAATAAATCTCATGCTTCTTACAAATCATATGTTAACTGGAGTAATTTCACTTCCTAGCATATTAACTTTGAGTTACAACAAACTTCTGACATTATGCAAAAAATTATTTATCTATACATGAGTTGCATGTGTTTCAAATAGAGTGTTAAAAAAAGTTATAGAGAAAAACACCAACTCATTGAGTGTTTTACCATATGTTATTCAGGAGTGTCAGCTTTCTGTATTTGTGTGGGAGGGACAGAAAGAGAAAATAAAGAAAGGGAGAATGGCAATACACATCTAGATTTAACATTGAATAGAAATCACTATTAATATTTAAATTAGATGCATTATATTACTATTTGAATACTTTGTCATCACAGGAATGAGTTATTTTCATAAACATAATTTTTCTTCATAATTTTATTTGCATGGTAAATGAAGAATTTGTTAATATATATAAAATCACACCTATATGACAGTTTTATAATCACCAACTTATCTCTACCACATCAAACTACATAGCAAACATCTATATGGCTTTCCCAGAAACTAGAATAGGAAACGAGGAAATGGATATGGGAAATAAGGGAATGGAAAATCATATACAAATAATTCTTAAAGAAGATGATCATCTTTTTTCTACCTGTTCCATTGTTGTTTGATAAGAAATGAGGCCTCATATGATCTCATATAATCTGAATGTCCAAGTGCAGAAAACACATCAGATCCTTAAAACAGAAGCACTCACAGTGTCTTCCTTGTTTTCTAGTCTTCCTTTCCAACCTGATTCTCGTTGAGAGAGCTTAGAATCTTAATCATTTACTGCAATTGAGAGTGAATAATTTCATGGGATCCAGTGTAGGGCAAGTTGATTCATATCCTTCCAATGCATATGTGAAGCTATGATAGTGAAGGGTACAATCAGACTTTTTCACATATACACAAAGCGAGGACATCCATACACACAAGGACACACATAACTTTTTTTTTTGCATTTATTCAAAATGAACAGGTGAGTGACAACCTCTATATGGTACTCAGTTACTTAGGTCTGAAAAAGAGGGGTTCAGACACTGCAGAGAAAGTTTCCCATTTCTGTTATACTGTGGTGCATACCCGTCAGTGAAGCCCATCTCTGTGGGGCCCAGGTATAATATAACAACACTGAAGTCCAGCTGTTCAAACTACCCAGACGGTGATGTTGGATTACACAACTCTATAAACTCACTACAACAGAGCTTATCATTCTGGATATAGTTTTTTTGTTGTTGCTTAGGTTTTTTTGTTTGGTTTTTGGTCAGAAAAGTCCCAAGGCAACTTGTTGCATTTTGGTGAAGCTTCATTTGTTAGAACAATCATTGAAATGCCTGTTTTTGGCACTAGCCTGTGCACTCTAAAACCATGCAGAATAAATATAATATTTATTTTTCACAGCATTCCCCAATTTTTAATTAGCTCTCTGTGAATCATTTGATTACTATAATAATAAATAGTAATACATTTAAATACAAAATTTTAATTAACCCTAATTTTTTCGAACACTGGTAAGAAATTTCTTACTTTTAATCATCATAAATCTGTAATATTTTTATATTTTATATGACATTGTAGAGCTGCAAATGGTTCTCTTGATATAAACACAATTGAACTTGTGTTTGGCAATAATTAGCAGGAAACTTGTATACATGTACATGAAAAAATACCTGCAAATATGTGCACAATAACTTCACACCTGATTTAAAATCGAACAGGTGGTACTTACAGTAAAATGTTATGTTTATGGAAAGGAAATGTGAAACAGCAACAGAAAATGGTAATTTTGTTCATGTGTGTTTGATATAGTGGATATAGTCTACATGTACATTGTTACATAAATTATTCCAAAATTTAGAGGCTTGAAGCAACCATTTCATTAAATGTAATGTTTCATGAACATATTTGAGCAGTGGTAAGCTGTGGAATTATTTTGCTCCACTTGGTATTGACTAAAGGCATTCACTGCTACTCAGCGGGCAGATGACTGCTTGGGGGGGGTCTGAGATTGCCCTCCTCACCCCTCCAGAACGTGGAAGGCCTGGAGGAAAGCTGAATTTAGCTAGTCCCTTCCTGTTAGAAAGCCTAAATATGGAATTTCCAGCATGGTGAACTCGGGGGGTTGTTGGATCTTTGTTATAAGGGTGGGCAGATGTAGGTTTGCAGTTGTTCGCATGGAAAATAAATAATAATACAAGAATGGATTCTGTGCTTTGTGCACTTACTACTGTAAACCTACTTTTGACAACTCTGTTTGGTTGCTCAGGACTCCTAGAAAGACTTTTTCAAAAATTACTATTTATGTTTTAAGTCTTGAGCTTGAAAACATGTATGGAATCTCTTCTTTCCCAGGAAAGTCCAAGTTTACTGACTGAGGGAAGCAGGGTACAAAGTCTGAGAGTTTAACCCTTCTCTGAACACCCCCAAGGGCACACTAACCCCACAGGTCCCTCCTAGCTGGCTAAGGCTTTACAGAGCCTGCACTGTATTTTTACTTCTTCCCCTGCCCAATTCTGCTTTCGCCCACTGCTTTTCACAGGTGTTGATGCTGAGCTAGCATCTTGAATCTCCCCACTAAATGTCTGCTCCAGAAAACTTCAACTGCAGGAAATACCAACTTGCCAGTTGGATCTCTCTCTAGCAACAGTAACACACTGGGCAACACAATAGCAAATAAAGTTGTTTGCAAATGCAGTAAAATATCGAAAGTGTCAATTATCTACTACTGATGCCCCTGTCATTTTTAAAGAAATTTGTAAAATTTCAATCATTTTTGTCAAAGAAAGTCATAAATAAATTGAGAGACATATTTAATACTGTGCTGATGATTGTGGTCCTAAAGATGGCAATTAGCATCTAGAATATGTTAAAATAAGTCCCAGGTAGGCAAGTATGTGGGTAACATTTTCAAATATACTTGAAAGGAAATGGAAAGGGTAATCACGGTTTAAAAAAAAAATCTTGTGGTTAGTGAAAATTCATTTTTATTATTCTATGAAACTACTTCTGTGTATATATTCTCAAAGAAGCTCATATAAAGTTCGTAAATAAATGTGTACAGAGATTCATAATGCAAGCCACAGAAAGACAAATACTATATGATTTCACTCATAAGTGGAATCAAATGAACAAACTGAACTGACGAGGAAATGGGGACAGACTCATAGGTGGAGAGCAGGAAGATAACTGGGGACAGAGATTAGGGGGTGGAGAGATTGAATGAAAAGGGAAAAGGACTCATGGACATGGGCAACAGTGTGGTGATTGCAAGGGGGAGAGGGTATAAGGGGACTAAATGGTCATGAAAAAATATAATAAAGATTCAATAAAAAACAACAAAACAAAATTAATGAAGTAAACATATATACAGCTACTTGGATATGTCTTAAATATCTGATGCTTAATGTAAAGTAAGAAACACAATAAGATTTTACATAAACTATTTACATAAATTAAAATACATAGGGGTGGGTTATTAATAATACTAAGTAATTCAATAGTAAACAATTAATAATACAAAAATTGACAGCATTTCTCATATTCACAACTGTAAAACTACTTTTGCCAGTGCTGTTCACAAAATAATACTACATATGTTGTACAAAGGATACATATGCAAGGACTTAGTTAACACATGTGAAAATGGATGCCTATTAGAAGAAAAATTGTGAGGGAGTAGGAAATATGAGGGGCCTTGCTCAGGGCAACGATGACCACAGTGGACAGACAAGCATAAGTAATTGAACCTGATCAAAGCACAAAGCTAGCCAACTCAACAATGCAAACCAACCAATATGCAAATACAAGTATGAAAACTAAACTATAATATTAAGAAAATAATGAAAAAATAGAATGATATTCTGGGTCTCTATTCTTTGGATGTTTAGGATACCATTAATTAAAATTATCTTGGCAAAGGGATGAATTCGTGTCTCTAACACCTGATTAAGGGGAAGACACGACTTTTATTTTACTTTTTCCTTTGAGTTGTTTTTTAACATGTGAACTATTTTTAAAAACCTATCCTTGCTTAATAATTTAGTTTTTAAATAAACATTCATGCATGAAATTGAATCTTGTTTTCCTCAGGGAGTCATTCCCTGTATCACTAACTTCTGCTGCCAACATTGTTACACCAATATTGGTTACAAAAAGGAAATTTGGGAATGGGAAATCTTGAAATGTTTAAAATGTGAATTAAAAATGTAAAATCATTTTAAAAGCTATGTTATTACATATATCATGCATGCTTTTTTCTTGAAAAAAGTATTTAAATCAACAAGTAAATATATAAAATTGTTTTAAGCTGGCAATGAAAAATTCTGAATTTTTAATTAATAAGTACCTCCATAATTTTTAAAACTTGCATATAAAAAGTCATGGTATATGATGCAGAGAAAAATGTTTTTGTATCTATTATTCCATCTATTTCTATTTTGTAATTATGTTGTCAACATCATTGGCACTAAACATATAGACTTGTCTTTAGAAAGTGATGGCAATGCCAGAAGAGGATGTTACAAATATTATATTAATATCACAATGATTAGCAGTTAACATGCATTAATAATAAAAATAAAATTAATAATAATAAATACTAAGCATTATATTAAGGTAAATTAATGATGTAGAGATAATGAGAAGTTTCAAGTTACTGATGAAACATTTTTAAGCACAGATCTAGTTATGAAGGTTGGGGATATATTTGTCTCACTTCAGGGGGGTTTCCATGTGGTTTATATTCAGGTGAAAAAAATAATTTTTTAAAATAATTTGAACAGCCCTGGCTGGTGTAGCTCAGTGGATTGAGCGCAGGCTGGGAACCAAAGGGTCCTGGTTCGATTCCCAGTCAGGGCACATGCCTGGGTTGCGGGCCAGGCCCCCAGTGGGGGCCACGTGAGAGGCAACGACACATTGCTGTTTGTCTCCCTCTCTTTCTCCCTCCCTTCCCCTCTCTCTAAAAATAAATAAAAATAAAAAAATAAATAATTTGAACAAATATATGTCTGTGTTTTTCTCCTGTTACATTTGTATTTCTATGAATTTTGTCAAGGTTTGCTAGATGTTAAAATGTGTCAAATAAATAATATCAAATTAACAGGTAGATATTTTGACAGTTTTCATAAAATCTGGTTAGACTCTACATACCTACTAGCCACTTAAACATTCAAATTCTAGTTTTCAAGAAGAAAAAAGGAAGACATCAATTGGGACAGTGCTGGCCAACATTGCTTTCTATAAAGCTGTGTTTTATCAGAAACACAATTTCCAATAATTTTCTTGGATGTTTTGAGGGAAGAAACCTTTTTCTATTTTTAGATATGCTGGTATACTTAACCTCAAGTATTCAGTTTATAAAATCAAATTTAATACAACACTCAGTAGAGTGGTCATGAAAAATAGCTCTTCACCTATTGGCACAAAATGTAAGGCAATATAAACAGCATAAACCTGCACACTGATGCATTGACGGATATACAGGGCCTGGCAGAAGTAACGTCTGCTTGAGTGTGGTTGGTAGGGTGATAATCTGGTTGAAATGACTAATAGCTTTAATTCAAGTATTTCACCTAAAATGTCATATGGTGTGCTTGAGTGCGATATTGCTATGTTATGGAATTACAAGCTTATTATTTTGTAATAAGAGATTTTGTAAGGAAAAGTGGCATTCTTTTTGCCAGACCCTGTATTTAGATGTAATACTGTGGATTCTCAGATGAGTATTTTAGAATTTTTCATTTCTTTTTTTTTTAACCAGGGAATTAGTGATTACACACTAAGTATGTGTTCACATATAATGAAGTGAGTTTATCACATCAGGATTTGCAAGGCTAAATCCCATACTTAAGGAAGACTGTTCCACTTTAATTCATTTGAAATGTTGAATCAAAATGTGTAGTTCAATCTCACTGTGAGGGATAAGTAATGTATGTTTTGGATATAACTTTTTAACTGCAGAAAAGCGATCATTTACTCTCTGCAGTTGTGATTCATTTTGATGATACCTATGTCATCTTCTCTCACATCATGGAAATGAATGTTTGGAGGCATGTTGACTAAAAAGCTAGCATGAATAAACGCAGCCATGCTGGGATTTATAAAACACATCAGACCATTTACCTGAAATGTTGTAATAAAATTATTTAGTTGACATATGCAAAGGCCAACCAAATTATGATGAATGCATAAAAACCCCCACTATATAGTGGGAAAAGAGAGGTGAAGATGTTCCCAAATCACTAATAGTCTAAAAAACAGTCAATTCTCATTCAGCTTAATAACTGATTTTCTAGAGCTGATGGTAAGGTTTATAGAAGAAAGAAATGGAAATTTAGAAAAGACTTCTAGAGAAATTAAAATTAAGAGTGAGAGGCATAACTAAGAAGTCTTACAGGCAAGTATTCATTTGCCCAGAATAGAGATATATTATAGGAAAGGAACTAAAGATAGTTCAACATAGTTGGAGCTTAGAGTGTGATGTGTTTCAGACCTGAGATTAAAACAATACAGAGGGGCATAATAATGATAAAAAATATAGGAGTTAATTTTACTTTGTACACAATGGTAATTGAATAATTTTTAGAAAGAATGTGATTTCTGCTTTTAAATAATTTCAGTTGTATTATTCATTCATGTGTTATGGAATGAAATTGAGTATACATAAAGCAGATAGCAGAACAGATGAAAAGCCTTAAAGAAAAAATGATGGCACTTTAGATCTAAGTAGTGGTTAATTTATAATAAAATAATAAATTGTAAATATTCTGCTTATTATTAATAACCCTTTTCCATGTTACCCTTGAGCATCTAATTTTTACCTAATAGTAAAATTAGACATATGAGAATTTAATTCAGTATATATATTCAAATATACAAATTTGACTATATTATTATCTATACAATTTTATTATTTTTTAACCTCAAGAACTTGTTTCTTGTTTGCTGATATATTAATTTTGTATGTGGTCATTTTCATAGTATTTTCTGCTTGATCATGTGACCTCTCTTGAGGATACCACTCTATTTCAATTTTTACCATACTTTCATTGTGTCTCGTTCATTTAAAAGCTTGATTAAATCTAAACCCTTAAGTTTCAAAAACAGTTACTTTTTTTATTGGGAAGGAATATCTAAACATCCTTAAGTAAGATAGATTTCCAATCTACTAGGTTTTATAAATAACTATTCAGACTTCTTATAATTAAAGAAAACTAGTAAACTTTAAATTGAAGTGAGGTATTATTTTGGTATATTTTGAATCTTGTTTTTGAAGATTCATTTAACTATGCAAAACTCTATCGGATAGAAATGAAATGTATTCTGCTCATATATTTTAGCCTTTACAGTTTTTACTGCAAAGATATTGTCTCATTATAATTAAAAATATTTCTCATAAATGAATATTATTATGTATTCAATAGTTCATGTAAATTTATAATTGTCTTATTTCAAAAATATCTTTATTATTAGTTCTTGAAAAACAACAAACACTTTAATTTGCTGTATTTTCATTGTTTATATAATCCCTTCCATCAATTCATGGACATAAGCTCAAATTAAAACTGAACTGAATGAACTATTTTCTTTAAAGTTCACTCTGTAATGTAGCAACAGGAGTTGCAGAAGCAGGCAATTAAGATGATGAATAGCTTTTTAAAAAATAGATTTTTTTTGTTTTTTTTTAGCTGAGACAAACTTTGAGGTGATTTAGTCATGTTTTTCTTTTTCTAATGCTGTTAATGGAAAGCAAAATGACACTCTTGCTCATTCCATATCAGAAAGGCAGCTTATGTCATATTTATACTTATGATCCAGGTTTTCTGACATTATCCAATACTTTGTTTCATTATAGTTTTTGAGAAAAAGGTTTTTCTTCACATTTTACCAGGATGCCCGCATTCTTCCAGCCGTATCTGTATCAAAGCACTTGCTATGTGGCTGAACTCAGACTTAGTTATAAAAGGGAAATAACATAAAGTTAAGCTCTGACAATTTTCCGAAGTCCATTTCTATTTGAACAGAGGAACATAACTGAACCCCTTTTTTTCGCATGCCCCAAGTTTCCCTTACACCTCATTGCCGATTTTCACCCAATCACATTGTCAGAACTGGTGTGCCAAAGATTCCAGTCAGTGCTGAAGCCTTTGTACCACTGACTGCCACTGTTTAAGTCAATCATGAAATCTGATATCTTAGCGTCTCAAACCTAACTCAACTTGGTACTGAGCTGCCTGTGACTGACAGGGCTCATTGGTTCACTCTCTTGTATAAGGTTACTTTGCATTAGTCAGATAATGGTGTTCTGAAATTGTCAAGCTGGCAAAGTTAGCTCTTTTTATTTTTACTTTCCCATGAGTCTTGAAAGTATTCTTATATATTCATATAAAGGTGCATAGACTTTTTTATGAACATAAGTATGGTAGGTGTCTTTAAGGATTTAAGTTTTAATCTACTTTTGGTATTTTGAATTAGAATATATCAAAATGAGCTAAAACTTTGAATACATATAAAATAATCAGCTGAATACTCAAAATACTAATAAAAATTTTATTTGACACTTCACGAATATAGAAGCCAGACTCTATCCTACTATGTGCATCATATTTACCTAATTCAGTCTCAGTGGAGACATATATTAATTTCTGTTCCTCCCACAGTTTTCAAATTAGTGGAGCCATGTAACTAAAAAATTAAAGATATTGCAATTTATTTAGCAATGAATAACAAGAGAAGACCTTAAAGATTAAAAGAACAAAACAGCAACAAAACAAATAACTCAATCCGTTTGAGATTCTATAACAAAAATTGTAGGCATGATGGCTTATACAAAACAAAACTTTATTTCTCACCTTTCTGGAAGTTGGAAAGTCCAAGATCAAGGCTGGGGCTCATTTCATTCCTGCTGAGAGCTGGCTTCCTGGGTCATAGCACACTGTCTTTACACTGTGTCCTCACATGGTGGGAGGGGCAAGGGAGCTTTCTAAGACATCATGGATAAGTCCCCCAAAACACTTAGGCATACAGAAATATAGAGAAATAAACATTTGTTGTAGCTCACTTCAATAATTCTATATCTTACATTTCTCTAGAAATAAACTAAATTGATAGTTCCTAGTCTGTTATCCAGCATCTCACTTCTGAATATATACCCACAAAACATTAAATTAGTATCTGAAAGAGATACTGTTCATTGCATGCATCATTCACAGTAGCTAAGATATGGAAACAACTAAACGTCCATCTGAATTTATTTATATATACTACATACATGTGCAATGAAACATTTTCAACCTTTGAAAGGAAGGAGATTCTGCCATTTATGACAACATGGATGAACCTCCTGAACCTCATGCTAAATAAAATAAGCAGACACAGAGAGACAAATACAGCATGATCTCACTTAAGTGAGGAATCTAACATAGTCAATTTTAAAGGAGAGTAGAAAGGTGGTTGCCAGGGGCTGGGGGAATGGGAAAATGTGGAGATGGGGACCACAGGGTGTGCAGAATTAGTTTTACAAGATGAATATGTTCTTAAGATCTAATGTACAACAGAGTGATTACAGTTAGCAGTACTGTACTGTCTACTTAAGGTTGCTCAGCAGGTACATTGATTCATAGTGATTCACTTCGTCCTTCCTTATCACTTACTTCAGAGAAGTAGCCACATTAAGAATATTTTACTCTGTGTCTGTCCATGCATAGTTTCTTCGGATACTGTGTACTTCTAGCCCAGAAATTGGAAGTTCCAACAATTTCTATGTAGAAATAAATCTAGAGTAGCTACTCTAGATTCTGAGAATAAGGAACTATGGGAGAGGACTTGGTCTGTATGGGTAAACTTTCTTTTCTTTATATATTCTTTAGCAATAGACAAATCTTTTATCTATTTAGTGAAGTAATTTTATCAAATTACTGCAAGTTTTTAAATAATTTTATATGAAGACTGAAATATAATCATGAGGCATAACAGAGAAGGAGCATAATAAATAGTTTTAAAAGTTTCTGGTTTGAGAAACGCCACAATATGCACAATTTCTTTACATATCGTTTATATTAGAAATACAAAAATAGAAAAACATGGCTTTAAAAACTCAGAGGAATTTGATAAAACAATTTACTGAGTTTAGCTTATAAATTTTATAAAGTGCATTAGATGTAAAGATTTATGTATTTAATCACATTTTCATTAATTTATAGTAGAATTCAAAAACATGAAATCAGGCTTGGAATGATTTTTTTTTTAAGTTCCTGCTGCATCTGTCAAACTAGTAAAAGTAATAAAATTAGAACATTTATAGAAGTCATCAAGAATGTGACCGTTATTATAGTTGATAAATGAAGTTCTCAGTTCATTAAAGAAACATGCAAGGAATATAAGAGTGATGTGTTTGCTATTTTTCATAGAATATATCTAAAATGTTGAAAAATATTAAAGAAATCTCAATTACTGTCAATGTGTAGAAATTGTTTTTTTTTTCTTTTCCTTAATGAAAAGAAAGTAAATCTTATCAAAATATAACTGTAAAATAATATTTATTAGACTTTTTCCATTATATAATTTTAACACCAGAAACTTAAATCTACATATAGATATCTACACTTAAGAAAATATCCTTGAATAGTAGACCATAAATATTCTTGTTTTCCTATGAATATAGGGACTAATTGGTCTCCATTCAGTTCATGAAATATAACAAATTGTGTTCATTAGTTAAGGCTGTTAATTCAACTTCAACAACAGACCTAATTATCTGTTTAACCTAGGCCTCAATCTTTTTTGTAATAATTACATATAGTCTAAACTTATGTTGAGTACCTTCTTACCTGTTGACTCTACTAGAATTATTTTCATTGTACTCCACATTTGCTGCCATAAACCAGGAAGCATATCTTAGAAAACATTTTTTTTTACATTTCTTCAAGAGGTGTTAAGAAAACAGTGACATATACACTCAGAATAAACAAAAGCATAATTCCAAGAAGAGTTATTCTGATAACAAATTTAAGATAAAGATTCTGAGAATTATCAGGAGGATTTGCATAAAAGGAAATCAGTTGGGCAGGTATCTGACCCAAGTTTGAAGAAATTGATGTGATTGTCATCAGTATGAAAGAGACAAGTTCAGCTGGCTAGAGGAGATGAATAAAGTACCTTGAAACCAAGGTCAACTGTAGCCTAGCATAAAATTCAAACATAAGGATACAAAAATATCAAAACCAAATCAACCTGTAAAGTAGTATTATCATGAATACTATGTAGTATTAGTATGCATATAGATAACTAAGAAAAATCCAAAACTCTGCTCTCTACAAGGAAACAAAGAAGCTCAGAAAAGTTAAAATTAAAAAATAAAAATAAAGATGCATTAACATATATCAGGTGAAATAAATCAATAATAATTTTAAAAACAGGTTTTCAGTCTTAATATTTATCAATGTATTATCAGCTACCAACTAGCAATGCAATTAAATTGATAAGGCCACTAATTCACATAAATCAAAAACAGTTTTACCAGCCCGGCTGGTGTAGCTCAGTGGATTGAGCGTGGGCTGGGAACCAGAGGGTCCCAGTTCGATTCCCAGTTGGGACACATGCCTGGGTTGCGGGCCAGGTCCACAATGAGGGCCATGTGAGAGGCAACCATACATTGCTCTTTCTCCCTCCCTTCTTGTCTCTCTGAAAATAAATAAATAAAATCTTAAAAGAAAAACAGTTTTATCAAAAGAGGATATAGAAGCGATAATGAAAAAGAGAACTGCATCAATAAGTAAATATTTAACATGTCTTAACTTATTGAACATAATTAGTAGAAATAACACAAATAACATGAATAAGAAAGAAGATTATATAAATAATAAACTCTGAAGTAGGATAATAAATAAGTGTACATGAAAATTGTATTTTAAGCCCAAAGGGCACTTTAATTACCTCTAAAAAATAGAGTGAGAACAGCCAGCTGGAAATTATAACAAGATGCAGAATGCCCTATCATCTAAACCACAGGTGGCAAACACGGGGCCCACAGGCCAAATCCGGCCCTCCACCTTGTTTTATCCGGCCCGGCACCTTGTTTCTACCTGGTGGCAGTGCAAAGCTCCTTGCCCCTACCTAGTTAAGGAGCAGTTACATTTATAGTCTTAAAATTACATTTGGCCCTTTTAAGGGAACCACAAGGCTGGTGTGGCCCCTGGTGGACATGAGTTTTACATCCTTGTAAAATATCAGGTTGTTTTCTAACACCTATGTCAGAGAAGAATTATAAAATGTAGTTGAGCATTTATATGAAACCATGGCAATTAAAATAAAGCATCTCAAAATCTATTGGGGACAACAAATGATTACCAGAAAAAAAAAACCAAATTGCATTACATACCAATATTAACACAAAACAAAGACAACAAAATGATAATGAATTAAACTCCTAACACTAAAAAATGAAAAATAAATATTGCAGATTGAAGAAATTTAAGAGGAAGAAGAAAAGTATAAATTAACAAGAAACATTAAAACTTAGAAAAATTTAATAAGTGCAAAAGAAGGGTATTTGAAAACAACAGTTAAAAGACTTGATATTAGGCCCGGCTGGTGTAGCTCAGTGGATTGAGTGCGGGCTGGGAACCAGAGGGTCCCGGTTCGATTCCCAGTCGGGGCACATGTCTGGGTTGCAGGCCAGGTCCCCAGTGAGGGCCATGTGAGAGGCAACCATACATTGCTCTTTCTCCCTCCCTTCTCCTCTCTCTAAAAATAAATAAATAAATAAAATCTAAAAAAAAAAAAAGACTTGATATTAAATGAAAATTAGAGGGAGAAAGTACAAATATACAAACTAGAAATCACAGAGAAGATGATAAATGAAACAAACATTTAAAAATACTTAGGTAAGATTACTTTGCCCATAACTCAGTTAAAATAGTCAGAATAAATACATGAAATTGATAGCTTTGTATGAAAAATAATGACCAAATCTGATGACAGTGAGGCAGAAAATCAAATTAGACCAATCACAAGGCACAGAGAATATACACACAGACTCCAGAAGAAAATATGTGCACCAGCCCTAAATGGTACCTGGAGAAAATTGCCCCGAATGCCAAAAGATTATATATCTCATGGATATCATCTATGAACATGTCTTTCAACATTACATCATCACAATGCTACTATGTCTCAAAGCAAAGATAGAAAATTCCCTGATTTATGAATCAAATATAACATTGATTCTCAGTATATAAATAATTGCTTACAGAAAGTAGTTTATGATGTATACGAACATGCACAAACATATGTGCACATGCACATGTGTGTATATAGAAGAATGAAAGAAAAGAATCCACCATAATCCAACAATCACCAAGTTAAAAACAATATATTGATGAAGAATAGTCTGTTACACGATTAAAATATGTATATATACCAAAGTCTTTATTGCTTCGAATGTGGAAACACGGGGACACATTAATAAAGTCAGTGTGATGACCAGAATGTCCTTCATTCTAATTATTATTTAAAACTGCACTACAGATCCTATCTAATGCAGTTAAGACAAAAGGAATAAATTAGAAGCATAAATACCGGCAATGATTAAACAACACTCTATTTAATAATTATAAGATGGTTGCATGTCTGCAAAACCTAAAAGAGGCAACAGCAAAGTGAAGGCTTGAGCAAAATACATTATAAAATAAACATTCGAAAATAAAAAAAAATATATATATATAATTAGTTATATAAGGAAAAACAAAATGTAACAGAGCTCATTGTCCTTAATTTTTTATAAATTCATAAATATAAAAACATTTTGAGACCTTTTATGAGCTAATGGAATGAGGAAGTAATCATCAGTGGTTTCCAATATCACAAAAATAAAGACAACCAGGCATTATGAAAGACATAATGGAAGTAAATAACAGCATTGTGAGGAATTCTTGCTATAATTTTGATCTTGAATTTATCTAGACGCTTGGTTTATGTACTAATTTATAGGATATTCAGGAGAAGAAAAGAACATGTGAAATGCAAACATCAACAGCCAGATTGCAGAAGTCATTAAAATTAAAAGATGTCTCCCATAAACACAGTTAGGAAAAATATGTGAATGAGAAAACTTATAGAAGACAAATATACTTAAGAAACCATAACAATCAATTAAAATTCATAAGCTTTTATTGCTTAATGAATGATTAGACATAGAATGATAGGAAGAGCTCTACATTAAATAATTTTAGATGTGACAATGTTATTGTGACAATAGTTGAGAAAAATCTTCATTAAAAGTACTTCCTGAAATATTTACAATGGTATAACATTAAAAATGTCTAAAATCTTTCTTCTATGAAATGAATAGGCAGAAGTATAAATGAAAAAAGAATATCTATAATTTTATAATCATTTGGGCCTAATGATAGATATATCAATATTCATTATGCTCTCCGATTTTGCACATATTGAGATACATGTAACAAAAGTAAATGTAAAAATGTAACAATTACATGTAAAAAGATCTAGAAACATAAATATTTCTATACCAAATATAAGAATTCAATGAGAAATGCATTTTGCATTTCCTCCTTCCCAGCAATTTAAAATGTATTCCTCTATGTTTTAAAGTTAAAGAACATATTAATGAAATCAAATTATTAAGTTCACAAGTTAGACAATCTATTAAATTTTGGACTGTCTTAACTGGAATAGAAAGCTATTCAAAGTTTCAATCAAGCTGAACGGTATCTTTGAGAATGCGGGGAATGTGGATGGTTGGAATAATTATTTAATAATCTGTAAGAATTCTCAATCAGATATAACTGCTTAGGACATAGTCACCCCTTACTTTGGTTTCTAGACTTAATTTTTGTGTCTATTTTCATTTTAAACCACTTCAAAGTGCAATATTTATCTTTAAAAAGATATTTTTTCTTTATTATATTTTAAAAAGCAATTGTTTTGGTGTATTCAAATTTCAAAAAAATAGAAAAAACATAGTGTTTGTAACCATTTTTAATTTTCCTGTGGTATACTTACTATTGGACATTATTTTGTCAGCTTCTCTGGAGACAGATATAGTAAACTTTAGGGGTGAGAAAATTATTGTAGTTTATATAAAATAATCTAAAGTATATGTACATGAGGTATTGGGGCTTATTTGTGATTTTCTCTCTAGAACTGGATCATTTTTCTTTTATAGGCAAAGTTCATTAAAGAGTCTTTATAGAATAAGGGAAGCCAAATATTAATTAAATAGTCTACCTTCTAATTCTAGTGAGTTATGACTTCAATCTAGTAAAGAATATTAAATTTAACTGTCTTTAAGACTACTGCAGTAATATATATGTTGTAAATTATTTGGCCACCTTAATGAACATCTTAATTTTTAAAGAGTGGAGAAAGTCACTTTAATTTATTTGCAAGATAATACTAAGACAAGGTTCACATGATATTAGGTGTATATTGACAATATAAATTCTAGCTCTGTCAAAAAAACAAAATGGAAAAATTTTACAGTGAAATACTTTACAGGAAAAATTAAAACTACAAAATTGTCAAAATTCATTTTAATTACATGAATAGGGAGTGCATATGTAAGTAAACCTGAGAACAGTGATCATTCCATAATATGTAATGATTAATTCATCTCAATATCATCATGCAGGTGTCTTCACCTACAAGGTTATTAATATACTGAAAGATTTTTTTTTTATTTTCAAATAGTTGCTAAAATTAAATACATACATAAAAGAGTTTTAATGTATACATCAGTATTTATGACCATTGCAGAAAGTAAAACTACTTAAATCCCTTCCAATAATTATAAGCAGAGGTGAGAAAGCTCATTTCTATTATATGTAAAATTATATTTGAGCAGTATAGAAAATAAATATTTTCTGAAAAATACAAAAGATATAATAAAGATATATGAGCATTTACTTTTTATTTAAAAAAGCTCTATGGATCTTTTGACAACTCTCTCTAATTTATGTAGACATATTGTTCAAAGCCTACATCAATTAGCATACTGAAATTAGCATATAACATGGACTAGTAAGGGTTTTAAAACATCAGAAACCTTTCATATTCAGTGGCATGTGAAATACAGCATTCCAGTCTTTTATCCACCTTGACTTTATTTTTGTGTCTGGTGTAAGTTGGTGATCAAGTTTCAGTTTTTCAGGCATACATCATAGTGATCTGATTTTTATATACATTATAAAATCATCACCACAATAAAGTCTAGTTACCATCTGTCACTATACAGAGTTATTATGGACCAGTTTCCTATGATGTACATTACATTCCCATGGCTTATTTTACAATTAGAAGTTTGTACTCTTTTAACAATTCATTTAAAATCTGCAGTGGAGTTTTAAACTACTTGAGGCATCCATGAATGAAAACAGCAAAGCCAAGCCAAAGTAGTCAACAGACCTGAACAGTGTGGGTGATAAGAACCTAAAGGGAAAAATAAGTCCCTAACTATGATCTCCATATAACATGTAAATTTTTTTTATGTTTTTTAATTGTTATTCAAGCACAGTTGTTTCCATCTTCCCCTCACCACTTCTCCCCACCCCAGCCATCCCCACCTCCCTCCCTTGATCCCACCGCTCTTTGGTTTTGTCCATTTGTCCTTCTAGTCATTCCTGAAAACCCTTCCCCTTTTTCCCCCATTATCCCCTCTCACCTCTCCTCTGGTTACTGTCAGTTTGTTCTTAATTTCAATGTCTCTGGTTATATTTTGCTTGTTTGTTTGTTTTATTGATTAGGTTCTGCAATTCAAAAAATAAAAACATAGCCCTGGCTGGTGTAGCTCAGTGGATTGAGCGCGGGCTGGGAACCAAAGGATCCCGGTTCGATTCCCAGTCAGGGCACATGTCTGAGTTGCAGGCCAAGGCTCCAGTGGGGGCCACGTGAGAGGCAACCATACATTGCTGTTTATCTCCCTTCTGTCTCCCTCCTTTCCCCTCTCTCTAAAAATAAATAAATAAAATCTTAAAAATTAAATTAAATTTAATTTAAAAAGATAAAAATAAAAAAAATAAAAACATAGTCTGTCCTTGAGCAAGTTAGTAGAGATTACTGGATTTTAGGTGTAAAGTCATTGTTTTATCCTTAAAAATTAAAAATAATATTATGATGTAGCTCTTTAGTGGCCATAGTTTATTTTATAGTTAACACATGTCTAATTAAAAAACATGTTACTTATCTGAATAATGTTCTGACAAGTGAATTATGTGATAAAAATATATATAGTATTCTTTATCACAAGTGTATTAAAATAGAATAATCATTAGATTGATTTTGTATTGTTGGCCATGTTGAATCCACTTATCATCAGTTCAAATAGTTTCGTTGTTTGTATGAGACTAAGTATAGGTTCCTCATAGATATCCTTTATCAGTTTGTAGAAGCTTCTTTTTCCCCTAATTTTATTAGTGTTTTTTTTTTTTTTTTAACCTTACTTGATGCTGGATATTTTGTATTTCTATGTTTGTTTGTTTTTTCCTCAAAAGTGGTTAAGTTACCTGGATAATCTCGGGTTTTGCTTTTAACGTTTGTTATACATAACCAAATCTGTTTAATTTAGGATTCATTTTTCCAATGCTGAGACAACCCTTTGTATTTAAACGGTTGCCAAGTGTAACGAAGGTTTCTGCCTGGACCGTTGGAATAGGCATTCTTGCTGGTTCTGTGCAAGCTCTGGGCACTATTCCCTCTAATCTTCATTTCTCTTCCTTAGGAAGTTCTCTCAAATGCATGTGCTGGTCAGTCCTCCTCAACTACAGGGACCCTCTAGAGTTATTCGGAGTTCTGTCTCTGCACAGCTCTCCCCACATTAGTGCAATATCCTGCAAATTCTAACCACCATGTTTATCCCAGATTCCCAGGATTTCCTCAGTTCAGGGGGACTGACCGTTACGTTTGAGTTCTCCCTCTCTTTTTGCCCCACCTTGGGAACAGTCTCTACTCAGAAAACTTGGGTAGCTGTAAGATTCACCTGATTTGTTTCCTGTGCTATATATGTTATTACGTATTATAATCTAACACCACATATCTGAGAGACTTTTAAGTAGGTTTGTCCAAATTTTAGTTGTTTCAGGTGGGAAAATATCAATGATTGCTGTTGTGCCCCCTAGGCTGGGAGTGGAATTTGACACAGGAGCAATAGTGAGATGATTACAGATTGATCATGAGTCTCATCTCTTGATTTTGCTTCCCTCAAAGATCAAAGTTCTAAGCCAGTGTGATGCTTGAAGACCCTTGTTTCACTCCTTATGTCTAGTGTTATGGTCAATCCCAGCAGAAGGCTCAGTTCTTTCCACTGACTCTGATATGCCCGAGGCAGAAGTCTCATTTGCACACCCTCATTCATGAAACTCATCTTTATAGCTTCCCAAACACTACCATTTTCTGCTCATTCTGCTTCTATATTCACGAAGTTGTATTAGTTTCTTTTTTTTTAAGGATTTCATTTATTTATTTTTAGAGAGAGGGGAGGGGAAGGAGAAAGAGAAGGAGAGAGACATTAACACGTGAGAGAGAAACATCAAAGGGTTGCCTCTCACAGGCGCCCCAGCTGGGGCCTGGGCCTGAAACCCAGGCGTGTGCCCCTTCTGGGAACAGAATCAGCAAACTTTTACTTTGCATTACAACACCCAACCAACTGAGCCACACCAGTTGGGCTATTTGAGTTTCTTTTGATGGTCCTTCAATAGTTTACCACTTTTAAGTTTGAACAAGCTTCAGGGCTCACTAATGGATGTTTTTTTGTTCTCTCTCTACATGTAACCCTTAAGTATCTCAACTAGTTTAATCAATTTGTTATATAAACTCCTTGCTTAGACCTCCACATTTTAAACTTGTACGTGAAAATGTGTACTTGATTTTTTTCCCATTGGATATATAATAAACATGCAAACTTATATTAGAAATCCAATGTCTCCTAACCACCCCTGACAATAAAAACAAACTTTGTAACTGACCACTTCCAGTATGACCGTGCTTCCTTGCTTAGGCTACCCGATATCCCCACCCTAGGTAATGACAATGGTCTTCTTGTAATGGGGTAGGTCAGGTCAGACCAGAGATCACTGGGAATTCGAGAAAGGGACCCCAAATCTGGCAAGATCCCACACTTCCCCTCAGAAGGGGGGGAATTGCAAAAGTTCTGGTTCGGAAGTGCCCAGGGCAGCAGATTAGAAACAGCAATCAAGTTGTTGTGCCTTCCAAGGGCTGCTACCAAGGAGGCTGCTGCCCCAGGCAAAATGTAAACAAAGGCAACTTGGTTACATGAACCTACTTAGAAATGAACCTGACCAGTGTCTTAATCTTCTCCTGCTGCCATAACAAATACCATAGACTAGGTAACATAAACAACAGATATCTATTTCTCACAGCTGTGGAGGCTGGAAGTCAACATACAGGGTACCAGTGTGGTCAGGTTTGGTGAGGGCCCTATGCCTGCTTTCTTTGTATGGCAAAGAGAGAGGAAGCACTATCCAGTCTCTCTTTTTTTTTTTTTTTTTTAAATCAATTTATTAAAGTAACGTTGGTTAATAAAACTCTACAGGTTTCAAGGGTATAATTTTATGGTTCATCATCTGTATATTGCATCATGTGTGCACCACCCAAAGTCAAATCTTCTTCCCTCATCGTGTATTTGACCTCATATACCCTTTACTACTCTCCAACCTCCTTCTCCCCAGTGTCTTTTTAAAAGAGCACTAATCCCATCAGGAAGGTTCCACCTTTATGACCTTGTTGCTCTGAAACACCCTATCTCTGAATACAATCGCTCTGGGAATAGAGTTTTAACATATGAACTGGGGGGATGGGATGGGAGGGGAAGGAAGGGGGGAGGGGAGAGGCTGCAAATAACTGTAATTAAACAAAAAAATTAATAAAAAAAAAGTGTTTTAACATACGAATTTCGTAGCAAAACAAATCTTCAGTGTCCATCAGAAAGTCAAAAACTGTTTATTGAATGGCTGCTCTAATCCAGAAACTATATTGGTATATAAGGATACAGTATATTGTATGATTTGAATTTTTCCCTCAAGGAAAATGCTATCTTATTAAGAGGACAGATCAAAAGCATTAAAATATTTTAGGTGATGGTCAGTACTATAAAGAAACTAAAATTGATAACAGATATGATCATAATATTCATTAAATTTTGTTTCAAATGAAACGTGCAATTTATGATAGAGAGGTATGCATTCACTGAAGCTCACAGTAAAATAAACATGCACATGAAATTATGAAAGCACTGTTAAAATATAAAGGAACGGCAATTTTCCCTATACAATATACACACGGGAGAGGTCTGTGTGGCTGTACGTTGCTGGAAAGGTTTCATGAGCTGGTCGGTCTTGTTCACCGGGAAAATGATTCCCAAGGAGGGTCTTGCTATGTCCATGTATTGTAATTGGCCTAGAAAATACCATTTTTTTATTTCTTTAATAGTCATGTTGTATTCACATAGATTCATGTAAAATTACCAGTATATGAAATACTTTTCTACTTCCAAATGCCAGGTTATTAAATTTCTCTTTCATTTCTCTATGGAACAGGCTGACTTTCCATTGTGTAAAAATGTCACAGGACAGCTGTGACCTTATATCTGGAGATGACTGACACAATGAGGTGTCAGAGCAAGGGAAATGCCACTCTGTGATGGAGCGAGTTGCTTCTGCCACATCAATCATCTGTTTGTAATGACTAACACGGGTGCTGAATCTAACCAATAAAATTACTATTTACTACACTGCTCTTCATTACCAGAAAATTAGAAAAGAAATTAAAGATATAGGTAGGTTACCACAGTCACAAAAATAAAAGAGATTTTTCACATGGGTAGAACTACAGGCTTATTTTAAGACAGAATCTATTTTTACTGTGCTATGGGTCTTTGAAACATTTTTATTTAATATTTTGTATTTGTTCTTATGTTAGACATAGTTGTATTTTTAACTTTCAGATATCATTGCCCTTACAAACAAAAGCGCTGAAATTTTCCTTTCAATTTAATACAAAATAGGGCACTTATAGCTCTACATTATGGTTGCTATTTAGGTACAGGAAACATACTGCCACGAGAATATCTTTTACCTCTTTATTTTATATTCTATTGAGAAGTGAGACTGCCTGTGACATCCATGTACTAAAATATGCCAATTGTATCTTCTTATTAGGAATGTGTATCCACTGTTTCTCATAGCTTTACATTATTTACAATTCACATTCTCAACAAGCCTATAAAGAGGATGTAAATAGTAATCAAATGGATAATCAGTAGAATTCTACTTTGGCTACACTTTGTACCTACTATAGAAATGGAAGTCTCATTGTGACTATTTTCATTCAAATTCAACTAAATTATAACAATAACTTTATTATGTCCAGAATTCTTGTTGCTTTTAGAGATATGTAATATACATCCTGTTGCTGAAAATATAACATTAGAAAAATATAAGTCAGGACACGCATAACGTACATGAAGGAATGAGGTTTATTTAATCAACACTTTAAACATGTTATTAGATAGTTAATTTCAATTCTGTGCAGTGAAATCAATTTAAAACTACAGTGAGCTACCACTAAATGAATCTTAGAAAAGCAGTGACCCTAATCTTGTCGATATTAAGTGTGAGTAAAGCAGTAAAGGAAACCCAACCCTCATACATTTCTGCTGGAAAGTCAAGATGGAAAACCTTTTGACTCTGTTCCTTGTGAAGTTAATGTACACTTACTGTGTGATTTGACAATTTTATTTCTAGGTATGTACCCAGAGATACGCATATTATATTCATTCATAAATATTTCAGACATATGTATAACAACTTCATTCAAAACTACTATAAACTGGAAACAATTCAAATGTGCTTCAGTTGGAGAACTGACAAAGAACCAATTGTAAATTCATGAATGCCATACTACTTAGCAATATAAAAGCAATAAATTACTGACA